>SJYC01131211.1:0-34004 GCA_006408675.1 Madoqua kirkii
ATACTGGAGTGGGCTACCATTTCCTTCTCCAGGGGATCTTCCCGACCCAGGGATCAAACTCACATCTCATTCATCTCCTGCATTGGCAGATGGATTCTTTACCACTGAGCCACTTGGGAAGCCCAGTGGTTATATTCAGGTGAGAAATAACAAGAGGGTTGTACAGGACAGTGGGGGTGGAGTACATTTCAGAGATATTTCTAAGGAAGAATCAGTGAAATTTGTGACTCATTAGATGTTGGGGAAGGGAAGACTTAAGAAAAAGATGAGTCAAAATTTAAAGCTTTAAAATATTGCCACCATTAAGCAAATGAAAGGACAACCCATAAAGGGTAGATGATATCTGCAAATTATGTACCTGATAAAGGGTTTGTATTCAGAAAATGTAGAGAACTCTCACAGCCAACAATGACAAGATCAATAACCCAGTTTAAAAATGGGCAATGGATCTGAGTAGACTCTTTTTCAAAGATGATACACAAATGACCAACAAGTACATGGAATGATGCTCAGTAGCCACTAGAAAATGTAAGTCAAAACCACAAGATATCACTTCATACTCACCAGGATGGTTACAACCAAGAAGATATGCGCTGTCAGGACGTCCCTGGTAGTCCTGTGATGAGGCCTCCACACTTTCATTGTCTGGGGCTCAAGGTTGACCCCTGGTTGGGGAATTAAGACCACACACGATGCCCAGTGTGGCCAAATAGTAATAACATTGTCAAGGGTGTGGAGAAAGTGCAACTCACTCTTTGTGGATGGTATAGCCCCTCTGAAAACAGTCTAGTACTTCTTCAAATGACTAGACAATAGAGTCTTAGGTATATACTCAAGAGAAATGAACACATATGCCTCCACAAAAACTTATACACAAATGCTCAGAGCAGCACCATTCAGAGTAGGCAAAAAGTAAAAACAACTCAAATATCCATGAACTGATAAATAAAATAGGGTATGTCCATATAATGAAATATGATTCAGCAACAAAAAAGACTAAAGCATTGATACAACACAGATGACCTCGAAAATACCATGCTAAGTTAAAGAAGCCAGTCATAGAAGGCCGTGTATTGTGTGATTCCACGCTGCTGCTAAGTCACTTCAGTCGTGTCCAACTCTGTGCATCCCCATAGACGGCAGCCCACCAGGCTCCCCTTTCCCTGGGATTGTCCAGGCAAGAACACTGGAGTGAGTTTCCATGTCCTTCTCCAATGCATGAAAGTGAAAAGTGAAAGTGAAGTCACTCAGTCGTGTCCGACCCTCAGCAACCCCATGGACTGCAGCCTACCAAGCTTCTCCGTCCATGGGACTTTTCAGGCAAGAGTACTGGAGTGGGGTGCCATTGCCTTCTTCAGTGTGATTCCATATTTATGACTAAAATAGGCAGATCTATAGAGACACAAAATAAGTGCTTATATAGGGTTGCGGGGGGGTGGGGAGGGAAAGACAGTGACTGTTAATGGGTAGAGCATTTTTTTGAAGGGTAATAAAATGTTCTAAAATTGATTATGGTAATATCAGTACAACTCTGTGGATATACTGAAAACTACTGTATTGTACCTTTTAAAAAAACTGGACTATAGTTGATTTACAATATTGTGTTAGGGTCAGGTATACAGCAAAGTGATTCAGTTACCTGTAACTGAGTGTATAATATATATAACATTTCCATTATAGGTTATTATGAGGTATTGAATAAAGTTCCCTGTGCTATACTGTAAATCTTTTTTATCTATTTTATATATAGTCATGGTATCTGTTGATCCCATACTCCTAACTGATCCCTCCCCCTCTTCCCCTTTCATCAGTTTGTTTTCTATATCTGTGAGTCTGTTTCTGTTTTATAAGTTCATTTGTATTATTTTTAGATTCCACATATAAGTGATATCATATAATATTTGTCATTCTTTAAATTGTGTCCTTTCAATGGGTGAATTCTATAGCATGTGTATCAGATCTCAATAAAGATTTTCTTAAAAAATTTTTATAAAGACAGGAAAAGAATGAAGTTCTAGCTTTAATTACTGAAAATGAGGCATCGCCATTGGTCAAAACTGGGACCAAAGGTAAGAATGTGTTTGGGGGAAGAAAATGAACTTTGGACATATTGAATGCTTCTGATGAGCAGACACTAGATCTTGTAGTCTGGAGCACAGGAAAAAGGAAGGACTGGAGACAATAAAGCAAATTGTCATTTACTGAGCATCTATTAGGTGCCTGTGCTATAAAAGCTGCTTTATGTACACCCTGCCAGTAAGTTTTACATAACTATGCCAATGAGAAGTGGGGATTTAGCTCTCTTTCTTCCTGCTATATCCTGATACTTAACAACACAGGTTGGCAGAAAGTCAGCATGCAATGTTCACTGAATGGATACAAATGCAGTAGCTTTTAATCCACATAACAACCCTTTGAGGTAGGTTTTTGACTATTTTACACGATTTGCACAAGACCACAAAGCTAATCAGCCTCCCTGGTGGTTCAGATGGTAAAGAATCTGCTTGCAATATGGGGGACCTATGTTCAATCCCTGAGTTGGAAAGATCCCTTGGAAAAGGGAATGGCTACTCACTCCATATTCTTTCTTGGAAAATCCCATGCACAGAGGAGCCTGGCAGGGTACAGTCCACAGGGTTGCAAAGAGTCAGACACGAACACTTTCACTTTCATAAAGCTAATTAGGGGCCATGATCTATCTGAATTCCAAATCACTATGTAATGCTGTTATCTCTCAGTACAGACTTGGGACACAGGGGGGTGAATAGGCCACATAAACCAATTTCTGTAAATTCATAACAAATATACATGAATACCCAACTGTGTTAGGTGCCAAGGTTAATACAAGATACACTGGGCAAGAAGTGAAATGAAATTTAAGACAAAATCCTATGAACTTGCTCACGTCCTTGCTAGTTCACAAAGATCCTTCACAAACATTACTGTAAAAAAAGTGAAAAACTGCAAGTGTTAGTCACTCAGTCACGTCAGACTCTTTGTGACCCCATGGACTGTAGCCTACCAGGCTTCTCTGTTTATGGGATTTCCCAGGCAAGGATATGGGAGTGGCTAGCCATTCCCTTCTCCAAGGGATCTTCCCAACCCAAGTCTCTTGCATTGCAGGTAGATTCTTTATTTTTTGAATGGCCAGAGAAGCCCCAGTCTGCTACATAAACACAAGTTTCATTCCAAGAGTTAGCTGGTTAAGTCCAATTTGTTTGAAAGTCCAACAAAGTTAGCCTAGGTACCCAACTAACACAACTGGCTATATAATACTGTACTGTCATAGGCTTATAGTATTTTTCACACAAATAATACAACAAACAAACACAAAAAATAAAGAAAACATTTTGAATCTTACAGTACAGTACCTTGGAAAGTTCAGTATGACAGCTGGCACATGGGGTTGGCATGCACATTCACATCTTTGAAAGTTTGCAACTTAAAGGTCCGCACGGAGGAGACTTACTGTGTTGCCTTAACTGCCCCCTTCCCCCCAAATGCCCAATAAGAAACTTTTATCACCACTCCCATCAGGTTTCTGCCCTCCACCCAGGTGATATTCTCCGAGGTGAATTCCATGTCGCGAAAAGCAATAGTCAATTCTCAGTCCTCTTCATACTTGAATGATGAGCAGCTTTTGGCACTCCCTATGTGACAATGTTTCATTTGGCTTCCAGGACACCAAACTGTTTTCCTTCATCCTCTCTTTCCTCCTTCTTGGTCTCCCCCGTGAATTCCCACACTTCTCCGTGAACTCTGAGTTGTCAGAACCCCCAGGGCTCAGTCCTTGGTCTTCTGAGTACTCAATTCCTGATCCATCTCAAGGCTTTAAGTGCCACTTATGATGATGACTCCCTAGCCTGTATCCCTCCAACACCTGTGCCACAAACTCCAGGGTTATACATCAACTGCCTGCCTGATGTCTCCACTGGGATGTGTAGACAGAATCTCCAGTGCAGTGTTTGCAAGAAGAATCTCCTGATCTCCCCTCTGTCAGTTACATAAGCCCCAAACCTGGATATTACCTTTATCCCTTCTCTCTCCCACCCTCCATTCCATCTATGAGGAAATTGTTGGTTCTACCTTCAGATTATACCAGAATCTGACCACTTCTCACTGCTTCCACTGTCACCTGGTCCAAGTAACCACTATCTCTCCCACTGATGCTAATGTGCGTGCGAGCGTGCTTGGTTGCTTCATTCTTGTCTGACTGCGATCCCATGGACTGCAACCTGCCAGGCTCCTCCGTCCATGGCCTTCTTCAGGCAAGAATACTGGAGTGGGTTGCCATGCTTTTCTCTAGGGTATCTTCCTGATCTAGGGACTGAATCTGCATCTCCTGTGTTTCTGGCGCGTTGCAGGCGGATTCTTTACCACTGAACCACGGGGAAAGCCGTGGAGGCCGACACTCTGTCCCAAAAGATCCTGTTTCTACACTTTTTGCCATGTTGGTCTATTCTCAACACGACAGGCAGAAGGATCCTTTAAAATCTAAGTCAGATCATGTGACCTTTCTGCTCAAAACCTTACAGTGGCTGCACTTCCACCTTTCACTCACAGTCAAAGCCCATGGCCCCCGAGGTCCTACGTGAGCAAGACCTCTCAACCTCTCTAACTTCCTTTCCTACTCTCCCCAGTTCACCTGGTTTCAGGGTCACTTTCCTTGCCATTCCTGCCTGGGCACCCATGTTCTAGCAGTTCTGTTACAGGGAATACTGACTGAAACCACCCACCTTATCCAGGCACTGCAGTAACCATGTGCATGAGTTATTTCATGACAGGAGGTCCTGGTAAGAAACACAGAAAAAGCCACCAGCAAACCAGAATTCAGGAAAGGTCAAAAGGAGATGCCACATGTCTTGCCAACCTCCCAGAGTCCTCCGCTGGAATCTATCTTGGTTGAGTGATGCACCCGCTACCGGAAGGACCTGAGTCACCAAAGACGGGCCAAGCAAGATGACTGACCAGAGACAACTCGGACTCTAACTCCATCACCATAAAACCCGAGACTGTGAGCCACACAGCAGAGCTGGTCTCCTCGGTTCCCTTACGCTGCTGCTTTCTACCTGGGCACCCCTTCCCAACAGTCTCTTGATTTGTCAGCCTGTGTCTCCTCAACAATTCATTCCCGGGTGTTAAAGAGCCCACTCTGGGGCCTGGAAGGGGGTCCCAGTTCCGGCAACCTTTCTCTCAGTCTGGAATGTTCTTCTCCCAGGTTTTCATGACTATACCTTCATCTCTTACAATTCTGTTCAAACCTCACTTTCTCAGTGAAGCCCACCTTGACAACCCTGTTGAACATGGTGACCCACCCTCCCCCATCCTTCACTCTGCTCTATTTTTTCTTCAAGCTATACTACCTACCGTCTTCTTACTCACAGCAAAAAGACCTAACTGTGTTTTATATTTCCCCCATGAGAATGAAGAATCTATAAAGGAAGTGATCTATCTTTGCCGAGGTTTTCCAAACTCATTAAAAAACTGAGACCCAAGGAGGTTTTGAGTATTGATCAAGGTCACTGGCTGACCCATCTGATTAAGAACCTGAATCCTGACCAAAATCCTAAGTTCTTTCCATATAGTTCTTCTACCTGGTGACAAGAGGGCAACGAATAGTTGAAAGTACCCAAGGTGGCCCAGGCTGCAAATATTCCTAGTATCGGATGAATCCACCAAATTGTTCTAGTTCACCATCTGATGCTTTCCTATTTCCCACTAAGTCAAGGACTCAATGTGGTATTGAGGATCTGTCAAATAACTGACCCTAAAACATCTCTTGTCTCCATTATAACCTGATCTCCAGGTCTGCAGTATCAGGGATGACGACCTTGGGCAAAATCCTCTTGTGCTGGGTGAGTCCATTGTTTGTATGTACGTTTCTACAACTAAATTTGAATGCCTTTTAAATCTACATTCCTGGGCAAGTCCCCCTTCTAATGTTCACACTAGGCTAACTTTAATGCTCACACTAGGGGTCTTACTTGCCCCTAAAGCATCTGTTTGTCAGCTCACAACCTTTCACATTCTGTCCTTCCAATCCCACACTGCATTTTCCAGCCTCTTTAGGAGAGCAAGAAAATGTTTCTCCAGGTTGCTAGCAGGCTGAGCCTTACACACTCACAGTGCGAAAAACCAATGCTACCTCCTCCTTGAAAACTTTCTGGCCCCTGTCTCTCCTCTATAATTAACCTCTTCTTATCCCAAAGGCCTATTGCAAAATACCTTAGTCAGTCACATCAATATCTCTCTCCTCACAAGTGAGATCCAACTAGGGTGAGGATAGTGAGATTTTTGAAACGGAAAATTTTAACGGGCACGAAAAAAGCTCAGTAATCAAATAATATTTTTTACTCCATTTTTTTAACATTAAATTTTCTTCTAAAATATTCCTAAACAAAACATCAAACAAATATAAAACTAAAAAGGACCCGGTCCACCTTCTACCTGCCAGCCCCAACTGAACTCCTCTAATCACGGCAGGACTGAATGACCTCGAACTATGGGCTTGTATTTCTTGTACTGCATCAGAGCCCAAGGGTGAGAAGCTTCGAGAGAGCTGTTCTGCTCAGCACGCCACGCCCTAGCGCAGTAGCTGGGAAGTCCACTCGGCTGGGAAGTGGACGTGGACTTCTTCAAAGAGTTTTGCAAAGGAGTCCGGGTGCCTGTGGGGGCGTGTGCGTCCATGCATGTGTGTGTGTTGGGGCGGGGGGGGGGTACACACCTGTGCATGCTCGCTTCTACTAGTTTTCCTTATCTTTCCAAGCAGTGGCTCAGGACCGGGCAGAATAGTGCCCCAGGCCTTGGATTCTGCGCTTGCAAAAATGGGGGGTGGGGGCACAATGTTGCACGTGTGGGAAAGCTCAGAATTCCTTCTTGCACAACTGGCAGGTGAAGCGCAACTCTTTCTGGCTACTCGATCCGGCACAGGAACATGCAGCCCCTTCGAGGTAGCAGAGGGACCTGAACCTACCGCCCAGACTCGATGACACTCCTCTAGACCCCAAGAAACGCCCTCCGGTTGTCGCTCCCGCTACCGCCAGGAGGAAGCCCTGGCGAAGGAAGGACAGTGGAGGCGGAGAGGCTGGAGGAGCGTCTCCCCTAGCTTCGCCCCGCCTCCTCTTACGCTCCAGCCAATCACCGCTTGCTCCGAGGCCTGGCCCCGCCCCTCCCCGCCGGCTCCGGCCTGCGGCTCCGCCCCGGCCGGTAATAATTAGGCTGCGGGCGGGGGTTGCCGCGTCAGCGCGGGGCGCCGGCCAATCGCGGAGCTCTGCCCCCTAGTCGCGTCACAGGCCGAACAACCAAACAGAAAAGTTTAATAAACAGCGGACGGAGGGGCCGGCGGCGGCGGGGCCGGAGCGACCAGGGGTTTCGCGGCCTCACCTGTCCCCATTCACCGGCGGCGACCGGCGGCGGCAGGTAGCGCGTCAGGCGGAGGGAGCCGCCGCCAGGTGAGGAGCGGGGCCCGTGGGCCCCCGGCGACCGGCGCTTCCCCTCCCCCTTCCGCTCCCTTCCCCCACCGGCTCAGGCGACGCCAGGCCCGCCCCCGGCCCCTCCCGGCCCAGGGGAGCAGGAAGCGGAGGGCGGCCGGCGGGCGCAGCAGGTGGTGGGCCGGCCGCGGGCCCGGGCCGGGTTTTTGCTGAGGAGTGAGGGGCTTCCTGGCCCCCGGGGTAGGGGCTGAGGTGCGGCGGACCCCCCTCCGGACGCGCGGCGGGCCCTCGCGGTCCCGGGCTTCCCGCTGGGAGCGGGGGCGGGGGCGGCGCGCCGAGGTGAGACCCTCCCCCCCACTGCCCCCAGGCCTCAGGGGGTGGGGAGCCACCGCTGTCCTCCGGTTCCGAGCAGTTGGCGGGCGGGGGCCGGAGGGACCCCTGGCGCCCTCTGGCGCGTCCCTGTCACCGGCCCGGGTCAAGTTCCTCGCCTCATGCCTCCCAGCCCGAACCCTTCTTGGAAGGGTTTTTCACCTGCCGTGTTTCCAGCCACCGGCCAGGGGGAAAGTCTAGCAAGTCAAGGAAAGGGGTTCGGGGTGGGAGGGGGGGGTGTCTCTTTCCTCTGCTTTTGTTGGGTGGACTCAGTATTTCTCGATTTTCCTCTGGAGTAGTATTTTCACGTTGCCGTCTAACTCGTAAACAAGGACAGAAGAATAATGCGTCTGAGACGATTTTAACTTTTATGTCGAAACTTTGTGCCAAGCCAACCACCTGGTTAAGACGCTGCGATGATTTATCTTCATACTCAAATTAGCTGTTCAGGAGTGTGAAGAAGTTAAACACAGACCATGTATAAGTTGTTTGATGGTTAAAAAACTAGTTCGTTATTAATGATTTAATTCTCCGAGCAAGAGGTTTAAAGTTCTCTGTCAAATCAAATTCGGAATTTGTTTTTTTAATGTAAAATCCCATAGACTTTTAAGGTTAGTTACGTAATGTTTATGTTACCAATTTTAGGACATTTTGCCGAGTTACCCGTAGTCCAGGGCTTCAAAGGAAAATGTTTTCTTTCTGCAGAATATGCTCATTTATATTTCCCAAACAGGTTATCTTTTAAACTTTTTTTCTTTTATGTTTTAAAATGTATTTAAGGGAAACAGGGATTGCAAAGGTGTACAGGAGGAGAATTTTGAGGTTGTTGGCTTTATTATCTCAATTGTGATAATTTCCTGTGTCAAAACAGATCACATTTTACACTTTTAAGTATATGCAGTTTATTGTATGTTAATTACAGCTTTTAAGCAAAGTATTCAAAGTGTATTTAATGCCACAAAGGTATGAACACAGACAACACAGTGTTAAAGTATGCTGTACATAATAGAGTATAAAGAGATTAAAATGTAATAAAAATCTATGCTTTCCGTCTCCAAACCAAAAGTTGGAATATTACCAAAACTTGCATATGTTTATGAGTTTCTTATCTGTCTTATACCTCTGCCTGTCCTTACCGAGGTAATCATTTCAGTGTAGTTTATTTTGTTTACCATTCCCTTGCATTTTTTAAAAAAATTTCATAACATAACGTCTGTGTGCTCAAACTGTGTGTTTAGTATGTTTTTCTTTTGAGCTTTTTTATAAAAAGAATATATGGCTCTAGTTCACTCGTTTCATTGCTCTGTTAATATAAAGATTAATATTGTGTTCATCTTCTACGACCATGGGCCTTGAGCCCAGCCCGTGTCTTTGATTCTGTTTTGCTGTCAGCTGTGTCCCTTGAACATTACTTGTTTCCTGGCTTCTGGTACACAAGCGCAAGAGTTGCTTTAGAGTGCAGATTTCATTGGGACGTTTTAGGTACTCAGGGGTAAAATAGATTGAAGTACTAGAAATAAATGAAAAACTTTAGGATTCTCTTTTATGTTTTAATGGCAAGTTTATATCCGTAGTAATTGGTTCATAGTTTTTGAACATCTGCGTGAGAAACTATGATTCCTGTCAGTCTGAATGAATGTTGTCCTTGGAAATCCCGTGGTAAGAAGTCTGGCACTATTTGCTGTCAACTTTTTCACTGCAAAAATGTAAATACAGTAGAAATACACTTGATTGGGTAAATACACTTGATTGGGTAAAAAATAAATTACTTTTCTGGGGTTCCCTTTCCCACTTTCTAATCTCTGGCAAGTTTCTTAAAACTTCTCTTGTGCCATAGTACACATGTGTAAAAGAAACCTGTCCTGAGTTTTATCCTATTACGCAGACTTTAGTTAAGTGAAGCACCTATCAAATGGCAGAGCTTTTAAGGAAAATGATTAGGGCCAAGGTATTATTCTCTGGAATTACACTGAGTGTGTCCTTCGGAACATTTTTGAGAAAGGCATGTGTTGAGTATCGATCAGGATATGTTAGCAACACATTTAAGTACTTTTTATGCCACCCCCCCCACCTCCGCCTCAGATTTGGGATTTATTGTGTGAACAGCAACGCAAAGATAAATTATGAAGCAGTATTAACTTCCTGAAAATGGTGTGTGTATAAGTAATATGAGTTTATATATATCGTTGAATAAACTTTTTTATAGGCATGAGAAGTGGCGTTTTTTGTTTTTTAAGGACAGTGCACGCAGCCCGAAGACAAGTGTCAGGAGGCTTTGTTTTGATAGGACTATTTTATCTTGCTTTAAAAAAACAAAAACAAACCTCAGTTTTGTATTTCATTATGAAGGCAGCTTTTTTTTTCCCTTTAAACCATCAGAAAAGTTAACAAAGAATGAGTAATTATTATCTTGGCAGGTATCTCAACAGTCTCTCTGTTTTTGTTTTTCTTATCCTAAACAAATTAAACTGTTGAATTCTAAACAGTACTAGGCTGCTTCTGTGTTCAAATGATCCATCTCAACACCTTTGTTGTACGTGGTATGGTGGTGGTAGTCACCTCACAGGTATCTTTGCTTCAAGGTTCTCTCCCTTTCCTGTGCAGAACAATCGTTTCAATGTGTAAATTAGATTATCTTAGACTCAAAACAAATACAGATTTTTTTATACTCTTGACCAACAGTGTCCAATGAAAATACAATAGGAGCTACAAATGGGAACCGCATAAGTAGTTAAACATTTCTAATAGCCACATTTACAAAAGAAACAGGTGAAATATTTTTAACCCAAAATACTGTGATTCAGCAAGTAGTCAGTATAAGAAATTAATGGGATATATTTTACTTACCTTTTTTTAAGACCGTCTTCACTGTTGGTTGTGTTTTCCACTTAAGGTACCTCTTGGGCAGGATTTGTTTGTGGCTGATCTAGACTGTTGGGCCCATCAACCTCACAGGCTTATCTTATGCTTCTCACCCTGACTCGTGTACCCCCAGCAGTGCTGTATGCCAAGCTTAGTTCTCTTAAAATTGTTCCTTCTGCCTGAACACCCAGTCGTGTTTTGCTCAAGGATCACTCCTTATGAGACATCATCTCAGACCACTTTCCCTGTCAGCTGGCTGTGTTACCTTCTTTGTGTCCTTTGAGAACCTAACATCTGAAGTGATTTATCTGGTTATTGTCTATATCCCCTGCTTGAAGTAAACTGCTTATGGGCAAGGATTTCCTACAGTCGCTCAGTTGTGCCTGACTGTTTGTGACCCCATGGACTGCAGCATGCCAGGCCTCCCTGTCCATCACCAACTCCCGGAGTTTGCTCACACTCACGTCAATTGAGTCAGTGATGCCATCCAACCATCTCATCCTCTGTCGTCCCCTTCTCCTCCTGCTTTTTAAAAATCTTTCCCAGCATCAGGGTCTTTTCAAATAGGTCAGTTCTTCACATCAGGTGGCCAAAGTATTGGAGTTTCAGCTTCAACATCAGTCCTTCCAATGAATATTCAGGACTGATTTCCTTTAGGATGGACTGGTTGGATCTCCTTGCAGTCCAAGGGACTCTCAAGAGTCTTCTCCAACACCACACAGTTCAAAAGCATCAATTCTTTGGCGCTCATCTTTCTTTATAGTCCAACTCTCACATCCATTCGTGACTACTGGAAAAAACAGCTTTACTGTTACGTCCCTAAATATTGAAAATAAGATTTTTAAAATGTACATGCCATTTCATCTTACGAAAGTACTGTTAATTTAACTAGTCACTTATTGTGTATAACTTATTTCTTTATCCTTTTATTCACTATTACAATGTGGTGAAGAACATCTTAAGAGCTACATCTTACCATGTATTTCTTATTTCTTTAGGATTCAGCCTGTCTTAAAATTGTTTAAAGTATATGAACATTTTTTTTACTCATTAATACTGATAAATCTTACCTTAAAAGTTTGAGTAACGTTGCAGTATGAGTTGACCAAACCTGTATGAAGTTTGATGAAAAATATGAGAGAGTACACATTTCCTCCCTATCTTTACCAGAAATAATATTTTTTCTTTCTTTTCATAAGATTTGTAATTCATTTCTTAGATTAATGAGTTATGATAATAGAAGTATAGGTTCTGGACATCATCTGGTTTGTCTTTGGCTCATTGGGGTGGTGTTTATATTTAGAATAGCCACCCTTTGACTCATCCTATTAACATTTTCCCTTGCTCTACATTAGCCTTTGTTTATTTACTTTTTTAATAATTAAAAATTTTTGTCTTTTAAGAAGTTTAGGTTAATAGCATTGTTCTTACAGCTTCTACTTTCATAGTTAATGAACTCTCCTACCCAGATAACTGTTTTCTTCTAGTTCTTTGTGGTTTCATTTTTCACATCTCTCGCTTCTGTTCATCCAGGATTCATTTTGACATAATATGTGAAGTAAAAGAATTGTCCTTAGTTTTCCTTAGTAGTTAATCAGTTATTTTAGCCCCATAAAAGAAAACTTTTTCTTTTGCCTTCAAATAAAGCTGCCCTTGTCGTATACTAAATACATTTATGTTTGGTTCTTTTTAGCTTTTATTCAGTACCAGTCAGTGCACCTTGTTTTAGTAACTGGGAGTAATAGTGTGTTTTCCTTTTGTTACTGTTAAGTCTTACCATCCTCTTCCCATCACACCGCTTACAATTTTTAGTTGTTGCTTTGTTAGTCCTCGAGTTTTTAGTTGATTCCTTAGGGTCTTCAGGTTATTTTTGGTCTTGAATTTTTTAATTTAGAAAATACTGTTATTTCTACTTAATGTTTTATGTTGTATAATGAAAAAAATTTAATGCCATTAAGTTTTCCTTTGAGCCTAGTTTAGGTATTTTTTCCTTTAAATTTAACCTGTAATATCTTTATTAAAATCCCTGCTGTTGCAGTTTTCATTCAGCTGTTCTGTTTGCTACTTGGGCATTGTGCTACGTGTTGCGGAGACAGAGATGAATGATACAGGATCTTTGCTGTCATGGAGTTTACTGTTCGTTGGAAAAACGAGGCTGTTAATAGCCACTGCATAGAGTTTTCAGATTTTGACAGCTGTAGGGTGTCCTGATAGAGATTGGAAGGTGCTAGTTGGGATGTTTGTTCTGAGAATGTAACGTTTAAAGTTAGTGATGATGTGTGTGTTTGGGAAGTTTTCTTAACTTCCCCAGTCTGTCACAACATTAAAAAAAAAAAAAAAGTGACACACTGAATTAGTTCTGTAAACATGTTTTGTAAAAATTGTCTTTTGAACAGGTTTCAGCCCCTGTACCACCCCCTCCACGCCATATCTTCCAGTTGGATTATTGCCTCAAATCCTATCTGTGATAGAAATTTTGGAACTGTGATTCTGACGTCTAAGATCAGAAAAATACTGGGGCAGATTTCCCGAGTAAAAGGGACAAAAAGAACCTGGCTCAATTTAGGAGGTGACCGGAGATTGGAACGGCTGGAGTTTACTGAGTCAGAGAGTGGGGTTATTGCAAGACTTATTTCCAAGTGCTAAGGCTCCTTTCACTTCACCACCTTCCTATCCTATTTATAGTCTGTGATCCAAATTGGTCGCTTACAAATAACCTGGATTATTTTGCTCCTTGGTACTTTCCTTCATTATTTCTACTGTATTTTCACTTTCCTCCCACTCAAGATCTTTGCAAAGGCTGTCTGCATTTGCTAAATTGTGATTTCCTTTGATGAATTAACCCTTAATGCTGGCAAAACAGGTTAAGTTCTCTGTTGGCTATATTTACTCATTTCCCATTGGACATTTCTTTTGTAAATACTTACAACAACTGCAATTCATTAAATGCATGTGATTTGTTTCAGCAGTCTTTTTCTCCTAGAGCTGTACTTTTCAATCTTGTAGTTACTGGCCACTTGTGGCTATTTAAATTAACTAAAATTAAATAATGTAAAAAATTCATATCCTCAGTTTTACTAGTCATATTTCACGGGCTCAGTATCCATATGCAACTAGTGGCTATTACAGTGGACAGCAGAGCTAAAGAGTCTTGTGCAGTAATGAAAATTTATCTTAATTTCTGAATAATCATGTAGCTAAAAGCTACAGTATTTAAGTAGCCACATCTGGCTATTGAAATATGGCAAGTCTGATTTGAGATGTGCTGTAAATATGAAATACAAGCTTGATTTCTAGCACAAAAAAGGGAAAAGAGCTCGGTTTTTAAGATATTGATTACATATTGAAGTAATGCTACTTTACATATTTCCTTTAAAGAAAATATTTATGACAGTTAATTTAACTTTATTGTAGTGTTTTAGTGTGGCTACCAGAAAGTTGAAGATTGCATGTAACTCGCCTTGTTTTCTAGGTGGTCAGCACTGGTCTGACTTTAGACTGTAAGTTTCTACAATGGAGGGACAGTTCACTATGGCGTTCACAGCCAGTGATGCCCAGCATATATATAGTAGGTGTTTAAAATGTTTGATGAATGAATAAGCTTTTCAGTAGTTACAAAACATTACCTATCAACTTTTGCTTTTTAAAATTGTTGGTTTTCTTCTGGACTATAATTTAAAATTTTTTCCTGTGACTGTTGAGAAAAGAAGCTTTTCTTTTGATAGCTAAATAAAGAACTGTCCTTATTAAATAATTGCCGTGCATCATTCATCTTTTGGTTATGTTTTTCTGGCTTTAGGCTGCTAACCAGAGAGAGAATTTAGTCTGCCAACCTGTTTTCTGTCATTTTTCTTTGTGTAGCAGTTTACTTAGATGATCGATTGTGTGTTGTTTGGCACATGAAAATTCATGACTATTAAATCTAAATAATTGAAGACTATGAATGCTTTTCTTTTACTTATACTTTGGTCTCCATATTATGATCCCTGTTCCTTTTTAATTTTTATTGGTGACCTTGTCTGTTTCTTTAGACTTAGAACAATTTACTGTCTTACAGAAAGCTATCTCTTTTTAAGCTTGGTTTATGTTTTTTTACCTGTTTACTTCCTAAATGTTTCCTTTGTGTTTGGTAGTCTGCTAAATGGGCACTCACTGCCCTCCTCCTCCCTCATACTCACTTTGTATTTTTTTCTCTTAATGAGAAGATAGTCATCAGGAGTTGCAAACTCAAATACATACCTCACTTCTGTAGACATTGTGTATTTGTCAGGGAAATATTTCTTAAATATTTTTTTCCTCCCATCAGTTGATGGTTTTCAGACTTTATCCTTAGTGACCCTAGTCTTGTTTTGCTATTGTCACCAGCTACCTTTCACCAGTTGCTGCCTTAACTACCTGTAGCACTCAGGGATATTACTGCCAACGAATAATTTCTGTTGTGGGAAGAATATTTTGAACCATTCTCAGTCCCTAAAAATTCCATGGAAGTTTTTCCCCCTGCTCTGAACGTACCAAAAGTTATTCCTAATAGTCTAGGTATTCCCTTTTTATATGGGGTCTTCTTAATAGTAAGTGAAATGAGACCAAGTTGTTTAGTGGCTTGGTCTCTTCTAAACTGTTTCAGTTGATAAGATTTGTTAAAAACCTCTGACTCTCACAAAGAGTACACCCTTTGAATACTTTATGTTGGAAAAGTGATGTCACAAGCAATCAGGGAGCCTTGAGGAAGCCTTGACCCTTTTGCCGCCTCCCTTTTCCCAGGAAGCAGAGTTACTTTCAGATAACCTCAGTTGTGGTATCACTCTCTTTTTAGTTATTTTTTCTGTTGTTTTCTTCTATTGCCGATTTAGAAGAGGAATAAAATACTCTTACTTTTAATCTGTAAGCCACCTAAAATGATGTTTGTCAACTTGCAGTTCTTTTAAATAGGTCCTAGTGATCTTTGAACCATCTGGAATAGTTCAGTCTATATTTCAATCTATATTTTCTTTTGGTTATAAATGGAGAGGATTTTGGTGTTAGATTAGTGTATGTTCTGTGTCTTTGTTGTACACAAATAGTTAACTTTGATGTGAAAAATTGATGTTAGAACAAAGGTTCATTTGGTTCCCATAGCTGAATACAAATTTTATGTTTGCCAGATTTTAAAAGTAAAATGTTTGCTGTCTCTTTTTCTATAACCCTATAAAATTTTGGCCATCTAAAACTTGTTTTATGATGTAACTCAAGTTTGATGCTGTAACTTAAATTGTGTATTTTTCCTATTGTCTGCTCCTGTACCTCTTCTCCTCCCAGGGTCTTTTTGCATGTGTCCACACACTGGGAAGAAAACCTGAACTTGACTTGTGAAGTGCTGGGCATTCAAAGCTGTGAATCCTTGCAAAGGATCTTGGGACTGGACTTCTGTGAATTGGCTCTTTCAATTTGTCCACTTAAAAGGCATAATAGATTATGCAGCTGTTTGGGCTTCTGTGGGGTATTACTCCATATTCATGTCTAGTTGCAGTTATGTGCATTTTCAGTTTCTTACAAAGACTTCCCTTTGTATTCAAAATAAGTTTGTTGGCTTTATGTTGTTTTAATGTATGAATTTTCTTTGAGGAAAAATGCTTACAAGATTTTTAACTCAGAAAATAAAATTTAAATGAAAAATTCTTACGTAAAGTAACTGAAAGTATATTTTAAGAAGGAGCTACTCTGATTTGTTTTAATTTTGAATTTGTTTTTATAAGTCAATTTTTGGTAGAGGTGAATACTCTTTAAATTTGCCATTCAGTCAGATAATGATGAGTGTCAGAGTAACAGTTAACGGATCAAACTCCTAAAAACATAAACGGTTCTAATTTAAGCATACAGCAAATTTTAAAATACAACCAATTTTGTAATGTACAAAGTGACCAAAGATCTTTGTTCAAAAGTCAGAATCTCTTTAGAATCTCTAGTAAAAATAACATTTAATGTAACTTATATTTTAGGAGGAGGATACCATTCAGCTCTCCCCTTAGGGTTACTATGCCACCTTAGATTAATGTCTCAGTAGGATGCAAAATAGCGTCCACTTTTCTTTTAAAAAAACTAAAAAAGAAAATGACTTGAACCATCCTGAAGTTTATACTTCAACATGTTCATTAGAACAACTTATCTTCTCCTTTTGTTTTTGCAATGGATAAGCATTAACCTTGCAAAACGTGACATCAGACTTATAGTGTGGTGACATAGAAATAATATTTGCCTCATTTTTCTTCAGTTTTAAATAGAAATGTCAGTCTGATGTCACTGAAAATTTTACTCTATTCATATGATATTGTATTTGATATCTTAGAAATTTTTGCATTCAATATTTTAGTGCTGTGTCTTTTCATTTAAGATGTAGTTTTATGTTTTAAGTCTTAGAGTAAATACTATTTTGTTCTCATAGCAAAATTTTTGCGATGGATTTCTGTTGATGTTTTAGAATTTTCATACCAAATGTGAACTCTGTTGAAAAAGAAATCTTGTCTTTATAAAGCATAACTTCACTCTCAGGCTCTGTAAAAAAAAAAAAAATCAAATAATTTCGTTTAAAAGCATTGTATTTTAAATGCTTGGTTACTGAACTGCAAATTAACAGTTCTGTGAGATTTTCATTGCTGTTACTTGGTTTATTTATTTTTTACCTAGACAAAAGAGTAAGCAAATAGTATATGATGGGAAAACTGAAACATTACCTACTGTTTCTTTAAGAAACCAGCTTATCCAGGGGGTTTTAGTATGTTTAACCTAACCTGCTAGCAAGGAAAAGTTCTTTAAAATAATGGATATTAGCCGTATCCAATCACAATTATCAGTTTCACTAACAGGGAGGAGGTTTTACTCTTCAGCCACTAGAATTGGAGAAGGTGGAGCTTGATATTCAGGTTTGGTTGCTTTCGAGTACAGCTTCAAGTGAAGTTAATCTGAGGTGAAGCAAACAGAAAATTGTGGAGGTTTTGTTGGTAGGATTTTTGTTCTAATCTTTTAATGATTCTTTATTTTACACTTTTGCTCCTTTGTGCTTCTGTGTATGCTAGCTTTTGTCATTGTTGCTATTTTCTGATGCAAACTGAACATTAAAATTAAGCAGGGAAGCAGAACAAAAGGGCTGTTTGGACAGGAAATAGGTGTTCAGAGAATCAAACTTGACTTTCTTTTATCATTATTTTTAGTTCAGAATTTAAGTGTCATTAAAAAATACTTGTATAAAAATCATCTCCAGTAACAGTCTTTTCTCTCAGATTGAATGTTTGAAGAGTCATTTGTCAGTTTTTATAAATGACATCTTGAGGAGGAGGTCTGTTGATGTCATTTTCCTTAAACTTAAGATGTGAAGTTGCTAAAAGACAGATATATGTGGTAGGTTTAAAGGTGTCCTTTTTAAAGAATTGAAATGCCAACTGTTAATTTCCCCTCCCCCCCCCCCCAGCATACATCCTCCCTTTTTAAACTTGTGTATTTTAAATCTACCAATGTGTTGGTGCTTTTTAGTATGCTCATAATTTTAGTTTTGCTTTTTTAAAAGATCATAGATTCATTTTATATAGAATAAGGTGAAACTTTGTCCTCCTTTCAAACTTCATTTCTTTCAAGGTGGACATAAAGCAATCAACACCCTTTTGAAACAGGAAACGAATGAATTTATATTTTTAAGAAGTATAGATAGGCTGCTAAAACTTTAAAAGTGTCTATAAGTCTATTGACATTTCTTACTTAAGAAATAATTTTACTATGTTTCAGTACCAGAAGTTTCCTTTAGAGGCCCTTGTTTTTATATTGTTGCTCTTTGATCTCATAGAAATTAAGGTATAGAATAATTTGAATAATTGGCCTAAATGCCACCTAAGCATTTCAGTCAGTATACTTGTATTTACTATGCTGCTTCTTTCAGATCACGCAAAAGGTTTTAAATTAATGCTTTGTGCTCCATCTATTGCATGCTGCTACTGCTGCTGATAAGTCGCTTCAGTCGTGTCCGACTCTGTGCGACCCCATAGACTGCAGCCCACCAGGCTCCTCCGTCCCTGGGATTCTCCAGGCAAGAATGCTGGAGTGGGTTGCCATTTTCTTCTCCAGTGCATGAAAGTGAAAAGTGAAAGGGAAGTCACTCAGTCATCTCCGACTCTTCGCGACCCCATGGACTGCAGCCCTCCAGGCTCCTCCGTCCATGAGATTTTCCAGGCAAGAGTACTGGAGTGGGGTGCCATTGCCTTCTCTAATCTATTGCATAAGCAATACTATAATAGTAATAAAATCAAGAAAAGTCACCCAAATATCCACAAGATTGTTGTGAGGTGGTCTTCTTTCCCTGTTCTGTTCTGTACCTTACCATATTCTTATATTTTCCCCATGACTGTTAATAAAGACAGTTTTCTATTTTTTATCAAACTGTATCATCTGTTATTAAAATTGTTTTCGTTTCATTTGCTATAGAATTCTCTTAGGTTAATGGGACCTTAATCTACGTAGTTTTTTGCCTGTTTTACATTTGATTGTTTCTAATTTTTCACCATTTTAAATGGTATTGCTGAACAAACCTCTTTGTGTAAATTTTAAGTTATTTTCCTCTATATTTCTTTTGGGAAAATCCCCTAGAGTGGGCTTACCTAGATCAAAGGCTATAAACACTTCAGGAACCAAATTGCTTTTGAAAAAGGTTATTCCAGTTTATATTGCCACCAGAAAAATGTGCTTCAAAATTTCTCTAATGGATAGCCCCTAAGTGTTCTCATTAAAGTGCGCCTCTGAAGCTGTCTGACTTGTTGATTAGTTTTTGCCTAAACTAATAGGCTGTTTTAAATTCTGTTTTCCAAGATGTAGAGAATCTGAATCCATTTTCTGGACATTAAAATCAGCTGAAGAAAATTGGGAGAATTTTTACCTACTTAAGTGAGCAATTATATATCTTTGTTGGTTGTATTGTATGTGTTGCTATCAGTTAAGTACAGGGCTTGATGTTTTACATTGGAATTGTTGCTCACACAAGTTTTCCTTAGTACGTGTTTCTTCTGGTAGCACATATCAGAGGATTTTCTTCTCAAGAAAAATATCAGAAACATTTTTAGAGAGGGAGCTGTAATACTTAAGTTAGTCTGAACAGATATGAATAGCCTTTGTCACTTTGTGCATTTCTGATTTTTTAAGTACAGTATAGAAACATAAATCTATGTTATAGATCTGGGTTTTAAAATATTAGCTCTTTTCTAGTGTTTCTTAAGGTTTCAGTTGAAGATAAGATGACTTTATGTACACATAATGTGTTACTAGTCCTGTGTTTTTCCCATTTGTCTTTAAGAGCATTCTTTGGCAATAACTACTGCATTGTGTATATGCTTGGCAGCTAGACTGTTAAATAGAATAGGCTAGGATTGTCAGGATGTGATCTTGTTAACTAATGTTCCAGAATAAACTTAAAAAGTTGTTTTAAAGCAAAATTCTATAAGACATTTAAAACTAATTTATAAATAGGAGTCAGTGATAAGTCATGGGTTAAGTTCTAATTCACTGGTGGAGCAGTAGTTAAGCATGTATGTATAATCTTGAACTAAATATAAATAGTTCAGCTCATTTTTCAGTTTAAATAATTTACTTTCTGTAAATTTTTGCTGATAAACTTAAATCTTTGGCTTTTTGTATATTTCTGGGGGAAGTGTTTTTTCATGGCTGTTGTGTTTGCTGTGGCTTAGGAGTGATTTTTTTTCCCAGATGTTTTGGTTTTCTTAACATTTGAAATCGAAGAGAAAAAAAATAAACCTGATGACTTTTAATTAATGAAGCAGTTGTTGTGAAATATATTTTCTCTGCATTTAAATTTGCTACGTGTGTCAGGATTTTATACAGATAATCTAAATACTTGATTCATGAGTAGAACAATTGTTTCACCTAAATATTTAAGATTTATGTTGGTGCTTAAACATTTGTATCATATTTCCTTTGTTCTGAATTTAAGAAAATGTTTTTAATTTTTTTCTTAACTGATTCATCTTATAGCTGCCAGATAGAGATGAAGGTAATTGTAAATATAACAGTTTTAATGAAAGTCATTTCAAATTTGGCTATAGATTATATTTTAGTGAGTAGGCAAGGTAAAGATTACCTCCTCTCCTAGAACTCTGGTAACATTAGAACTTTGGGCTTCCCTGGTGGCTCAGACAGTGGAGAATCTGCCTGCAGTGCTTTTGAGAACAGATCATCTTCCATTGTTTCTCTTCTGCACCTCTACTACTGATTTCTGGTCCATAGAACTAAGGAGTATCCTTTTAGTATATTAGTTTCATTCTGAGAGTAGAGGCCAGTTTTCTAGGGGGAGAAGAATCTTTAAATGACCTAATATTGGCACAAGATAACAGTAGCAGTAATTCTATTTTATTCTTTTAAAGTGAAGGAAAAAAGTGATCTAGAGGAAGGATATTAAATGCATTCGGTGTCTGTTGTTAGTCTTCATTCAAGGAGAATGCATTGATTTCTTTTTCTTAATGACAGAGGAAAAGGTTAATGGACAGAAAGTTGGTAAAATGTGAAAGAGCCTTGAAACTGGCTTAGTAGTTACAGTATCTCTTTGTGTACAAGGGGACTTTACAGTTTTGCAATGGTTTCCCTTTATGGCTTCTTCATAAAAGTAGGTAAATGTTTTAGGAGGTTTTTTTTTTTTAAATTTGGTAACTTGAAAATGCTTATTAACTGATAATGTATATTAATTTCTTTGGCTGGATCTGATTTTCTGTGTTTTTGTATATCGTTAGAAAAAAAATGAACTCAAAACATTATGGTTAGTACTGTTTTTGTAGAAGTGAACAGATCTTTCTATCATTATACCCATTTTTTTTCTCCACAAATAAGCATCTTGGTTACTTCCCCTACTCCCATGTTTTTTGTAGGTATGTGATTTCTTAGCAGAGCTTAGTATATTGACTATGGCTTACTTCTTGAGACTCCTCCCCTAAGTTTAGTGATATGCCTGGGCTTCCTTCTGTTTCTGATCTCTATCCTTGCTGTTTCCTCATTACAGCTTTTAAGTATTGGAGTTTCATAGGATTCTGACCTTAACACTCTTCTCACTCTATACTTCTTGGATAATCTCCAGTCTCATATCATCAGTTAACATCTTTATATATTAATGGTTCTGAGATTAGTGTCTTAAATACAGATTTCTTTGTTTGCACTTAAGACTCCTGTTCACCAAACTCTCCATGAATGTTTCTTCCACACCTGTGTTAAACTCATTTTTAAAGCTAAGTGGCTTATTTTGTCCTCCCCAGCAGTGTCCTTCAAGTCCTTTTCTGCCTACTCTCACAATAAGTGTGCGGTAGTGCTACCATCCATGTCAGAACCCACTCTTGAGTCTGCCTTCTCTTCTTCCCCAGTTAGCCACAACTTCCCATTGATTTAAAATCCATAGTAACTCTGAAATCAATCTTTTTTTTCTTCACTGTTTTAGCACGCATGACAGTTTGGTTTCTTAGATTACTAAAACAGCACCCTGACCAATCTTCACTTTTAGTTTTGGCTCTCTATAATACATTCTTCACTATTCATTCACATCTGTCTCTGCTTAAAATTCTATAGTGATTTCTTATCGCCTTTTGAATTTTTTACCAGTGGATTCTGTCCTAAGGGTTCTTTGAGGTAGTTACCCAATAACCTTAAGAGGGGTAAGTATTGTACCTTCATTTAATAAGTGAGATGATTTAGAAGCACTTCCTATTAATAATTTGTCTAGGGTTGCCTTAGCTTGTGAGTGGGTAGCATACTTTGAACTGAAGTTTGCCATATCAAAGTCCCTTTTAACCACCCAGCCATGTGACTTCCTAGTCTAACCTCTGCTTACTAATGCATCTCCCCCGCCCGCTCCCTGCCACACACACCATTCTAAGCTATTAGCAGTCCCTAAGACAAACTCAAAACCTGTTGCCTGAGGGAATTTTCTGGTGGTCCAATGGTTAGGACTCTATACTTCAAGGGCAGCAGGACATGGGTTCCATCCCTGGTTAGAGAACCTGCATGCCATGAGGTTCAGAAAAACAACAACAACTTGCCAGAGCTTAAAGACAAATGATTTCAAAGATGTATTTCTGACAGTTTTTTGGAACATGCCTAAAAAGATACAGAACATTTTAGCATCCCTAGAATGTAAGAAGACAAAAGATTGAAATATAGGAAAACTTAAGGTAGTTTTCCATGTGTGGTTAGTTTGGAATTTCATAGCTGTTGAATTCTTCATATATAATAAAAGCATGAGACCTGGTTGTATAAGAGGAAGGTTAGGCAAAGTGTGAACACAGTTCATCTGAGTGTTTTAAAATGCTAGTAATCTCCTAAAGTAGATGTTAGCCAGAACCTTGTGTTCATTTTTGCATCCAGGTGTATAAAGAATCTCTGTGAACCCAAGTCATATAAGCTTCTGAGTAAGTTACCAATAGGGAAATAGGCTGCATGTATTCTTTTATATCAAATATTATATCATCAAAAAAGTTATATACTTCAGCTAATCTTGTCTAGATTAGCTGGACATTCCAATTTTAGAACATTTCCATCACTCCAAAAAGATTCTTTGAATGGTTTTAAACAGGTCTCATTTCCATCCCCAGTCCTGAGTAATCAACCAGTAGCCTGCTCTCTTCTCTGTAGATTTGTTATTTCTCAGCATTTGATATAAATGGAATCATTAAATACATGGTCTTTTGAGTTCGGCTTCTTTCACCTAGGTTGTTTTTGTGAGGTATATCCATGTAGCAATGTCTGTCATTAGCTTGGTCCTTCCCTTTTTTTTTTTTGCCTTTTCTTTTTTTCCCTTTTTTTCTCCACCATCCTCCCCCCCCCCCAACTTTTTTAATCTAAGTGGAATCAAACAATGTTTATCATTCTGTGTCTGAACCATTTCAGTTAGCATAAGGTCTTCAAGGTTCATTCATCTAGTAACATATATGAGAATTTCATTCCTTTTCAAGGCAGTAATATTCCATTGAATGTATGTTTATCACATTTTTGTTTTTTTATCCATCCATGGCCATTGGTTGTTTCTACCTTTTGGCTATTGTGTAATGCTGGTATAAACATTGTAAATATCTGTTCTAGGTCTTGCTTTCAAATATTTTGGGTATATACCCAGAAGTGGAATTAATTGCTGGATCATAAGTAATCCTATATTTAACCTTTTGAGGAGCTGCCAAACTTTTCCACAGAGGCTGCACTATTTTACATTCCTATCACGAATGCAGAAGAGTTCTAGTTACTCCACATCCTCAGCAAAATATACTGATTTTTTGAGAATAGCCGTCTTAATGATATGAAGTGGTATCTCATTCTGGTTTTGATTTGCATTTCTTAATGATTAGTGATGTTGAGCATCTTTTCATGTGCTTATTGGCCATGCTTGGGTATACCTTTTTTGGAAATAAGGTGTATTCAAGCCTTTTGCCTATTTTTGGATTAAATTGTTTGTTGAGTTGTAGGAGTTCTTTATATACTCTAGATACTAAGTATTTATATCTTTTGCCACATGTTTCCTCCTAGAAGTTTTGTAGTTTTAGCTCTTATGTTTAGATCTTTGATCCATTTCAGTTAATTTTTGCACATGGTATAAGGTAAAGGGTTCAGCTTCATTATTATGCATGGATATTCTATTTTCCTGGCACTATTTGTTGAAAAGACTGTTCTTTCTCCCATTGAACTGTCTTGGCTTCTGTTCAGTTCAGTGGCTCAGTTGTGTCTGACTCTTTGCAACCCCATGAATTGCAGCACGCCAGGCCTTCCTGTCTCTCACCAACTCCCGAAGTTCACTCAGACTCACGTCCATCGAGTCAGTGATGCCATCCAGCCATCTCATCCTCTGTCATCCCCTTCTCCTCCTGCCCGCAATCCCTCCCACTATCAGAGTCTTTTGCAGTGAGTCAACTCTTCACATGAGGTGGCCAAAGTACTGGAGTTTCAGCTTTAGCATCATTCTTTCCAAAGAAATCCCAGGGCTGATCTCCTTCAGAATGGACTGGTTGGATCTCCTTGCAGTCCAAGGGACTCTCAAGAGTCTTCTCCAACACCACAGTTCAGAAGCATCAATTCTTCGGAGCTCAGCTTTCTTCACAGTCCAACTCTCACATCCATACATGACCACAGGAAAAACCATAGCCTTGACTAGACGGACCTTTGTTGGCAAAGTAATGTCTCTGCTTTTGAATATGCTATCTAGTTTGGTCATAACTTTTCTTCCAAGGACTAAGCGTCTTTTAATTTCATGGCTGCAGTCACCATCTGCAGTGATTTTGGAGCCCCCCAAAATAAAGTCTGACACTGTTTCAATTGTTTCCCCATCTATTTCCGATGAAGTTCCAGGCAAGAGTACTGGAGAGGGGTGCCATTGCCTTCTCCTAATGGATTGTTTGCAATTTTCAGCTAATCTGAATAATGCTGCTATGAACATTTATGTGTAAGTTTTTGTGTGGCATACATTTTTGTTTCTCTTAAGTAGAAACCTAGAACTGGAATTACTGGGTCGTGTGATAACTGCATGTTTAACTTTGTAAGAAATGGTTTAACTGTATTCCTAAGTTTCTGTTGTGTTCTATGTTCCCATCAGGAATGTGTGAGTTTTTCTCTTTAACCCTGCCAACACTTGATACAGTAGTAAGTCTTTTTAAATTTAACTGTTCTAGTAGACATGATGGAGAAGGCAATGGCACCCCACTCCGGTACGCTTGCCTGGAGGAGCCTGGTGGGCTGCAGTCCATGGGGTCGCTAAGAGTCAGACACGACTGAGCGACTTCACTTTGACTTTTCATTTCATGCATTGGAGAAGGAAATGGCAACCCAGTCCAGTGTTCTTGCCTGGAGAATCCCAGGGACGGGGGAGCCTCGTGGGCTGCCTTCTTTCGGGTCACACAGAGTCGGGCACGACTAAAGTGACTTAGCAGTAGACATGAAGTGGCATCTCTTTGTGGGGTTAAATTCTGTTTCCTAAATGACAAATGTTGAATGCTCCCTGCTGTTCCTCCGGCTTTAGCCTCCTGTCGTTCCAATTCTCACTCCCCTTTTCCTCGCCAGGCTTGGTCTCAAGCTCTATCAAGAACTCACTCCCAGTACTACTTCTTTCTTTTCCTGCACTCAGTTCCCCCTTCAGTCATTTTTCTTCCTTGTATTCTTAGCTTCTAGTCTTGGAGCAATTCTACCGTTTATATACACTGCTTTTAAACCTAAGCCACTGAATGCATCCAGAGAAAGTCATAAAATTTTTTGTTTTGATACCACTGTGAGTTTTTCTGTAGCTTTTTACTTGGATTTAGTTTCAAACTTACACAGAAGCTGCATAAACAATACAAAAAGGTCCCATTCCCTCTTCATAGATTTCTGAATTAATTGTTATGCTTTTTCCCATCTGCTTTATCATATTGTCTCTCTCTTTCTCTGTGTGAAAATATAGGCATATATATATTTTCTTTTCTGAGTCATTTGAGAGTAAAGCTGGAGACTTACCCTGGGTACATACCTATTAAGTGGGGAATTAAATTCAGATCTCCTTCTTTGGTCTCCTTTGTATCTGGCACATATTTGGTTCTCTGAGAATGCTTCTTGAATTGACCAATGACTACACCTTATCTGTTAGAATCTATATATATCTCATCTCCTTTTGGGGTTTTAAAAGTATAGGTCCTTGGGCTTTGAAGCTGGATTCAGATCCTTAAAAATAGCTGTGAAAAGAAGAGAAGCGAAAAGCAAAGGAGAAAAGGAAAGATATATGCATCTGAATGCAGAGTTCCAAAGAATAGCAAAAAGAGATCAGAAAGCCACCTTCAGCGATCAGTGCAAAGAAATAGAGGAAAAGAACAGAATGGGAAAGACTAGAGATCTCTTCAAGAAAATTAGAGATACCAAGGGAACATTTCGTGGAAAGATGGGCTCAATAAAGACAGAAATGGTCTGGACCTAACAGAAGCAGAAGACATTAAGAAGAGGTGACAAGAATACACAGAAAATCAAAACAAAAAAGGTCTTCACGACCTGGATAATCATGATGGTATGATCACTTACCTAGAGCCAGACATCCTGGAGTGTGAAGTCAAGTGGGCCTTAGAAAACATCACTACAAACAAAGCTAGTGGAGGTGATGGGATTCCAGTTGAGCTATTTCAAATCCTGAAAGATTATGCGGTGCAAGTGCTGCACTCAATACGCTAGCAAATTTGGAAAACTCAGCAGTGGCCATAGGACTGGAAAAGGTCAGTTTTCATTCCAATCCCAAAGAGAGGCAATGCCAAAGAATGCTCAAACTACCACACAATTGAACTCATCACACATGCTAGTAAAGTAATGCTCAAAATTCTCCAAGCCAGGCTTCAGCAATACGTGAACTGTGAACTCCCTGATGTTCAAGCTGGTTTTAGAAAAGGCAGAGGAACCAGAGATCAAATTACCAACACCCGCTGGATCATGGAAAAAGCAAGAGAGTTCCACAAAAACATCTATTTCTGCTTTCTTGACTATGCCAAAGCCTTTGACTGTGTGGATCACAATAAACTGTGGAAGATTCTGAGAGAGATGGCAATACCAGATCACCTGACTGCCTCTTGAAAAACCTGTTTGCAGGTCAGGAAGCAACAGTTAAATTGGACATGGAATAACAGACTGGTTCCGAATAGGAAAAGGAGTACATCAAGGCTGTATATTGTCGCCCTGCTTATTTAACTTACATGCAGAGTACATCATGCGAATGCTGGACTGGAAGAAACACAAGCTGGAGTCAAGATTGCCAGGAGAAATATCAGCAACCTCAGATATACAGATGACACCACCCTTATGGCAGAAAGTGAAGAACTAAAAAGCCTCTTGATGTAAGTGAAGGAGGAGAGTGAAAAAGTTGGCTTAAAGCTCAACATTTCAGAAAACGAAGATCATGGCATCCGGTCCCATCACTGCATGGGAAATAGATGGGGAAACAATGTCTGACTATTTTTCTGGGCTCCAAAATCACTGCAGATGGTGACTGCAGCCATGAAATTAAAAGACGCTTAGTCCTTGGAAGAAAAGTTATGACCAAACTAGATAGCATATTCAAAAGCAGAGGCATTACTTTGCCAACAAAGGTCGTCTTGTCAAGGCTATGGTTTTTCCAGTAGTCTTGTATGGATGTGAGAGTTGGACTGTGAAGATGGCTGAGTGCCAAAGAATTGATGCTTCTGAACTGTGGTGCTGGAGAAGACTTGAGAGTTCCTTGGACTGTAAGGAGATCCAACCAGTCCGTTCTGAAGGAGATCAGCCCTGGGATTTCTTTGAAAGGAATGATGCTAAAGCTGAAACTCCAGTACTTTGGCCACCTCATGTGAAGAGCTGACTAATTGGAAAAGACTTTGATGCTCAGAGGGATTGCAGGCAGGAGGAGAAGGGGACAATAGAGGATGAGATAGCTCGGTGGCATCACTGTCTCGATGGACATGAATCTGCGTGAACTCCGGGAGTTGGTGATGGACAGGGAGGCCTGGCGTGCTGCGATTCATGGGGTCGCAAAGAGTCAGACACGACTGAGCGACTGAACTGAACTGAACTAGCCGTTTGACCTGAGCAAGTTCCATAATCTCACTAAGCCTCAGTTCCCTCATTTCTGAAGTGGAGATGGTTATAGTCCTACTTGTAAGGGATATTATTGTGAAGATTGGAGGAGACATTGCAGATAAGGAATTTATCATGAACCCTCTCATTTCTGTTCTCCTCTTGTCCTTCTACTCTGATTTAGCTACAAGCTTCTGGTTTCTCCTGGCCCATGCCCATGATCTTTTGCTGGCAGAGTTGATGAGATGTCTAAGTGAATTTCTAGACAGTTAGCAAAGAGAGTCCTTTTAGGAGAAAGGTCTGGGCTGCACTCATGTTTTGAAGACATTTGTGCAGAGCTGCTACTTAGAGCTCTGAAACTTGAACTTTGTACATAAGGAGACAAATTGCAGGTGATGAGATACAGGTTCAGGACCCACACACCTTTGGACATTTCAGTTATCAAGTATTTTTTTATTGGCTTCTCAACTTTTGAAATATTTCAGAAATACCAACTTTGTGGCATCCATAAAATGCAGTCACATACATGGAAGTAGTATAGAAATTTCAGGTAATCTGATATTTCTGCCCATTTCCTGCACCCTTTCCGAAGGTACTTTTTTTTTTTTCAATAAAATAATCTTGTTAGATCACGTATCCTAGGTTTTGATTCAGAAGATAATGTTCATCATAAGTGTGACCCCATTTAACATGGAGGAGGAAGAGAAATTATCAAAGAAATTAATTCCAAAGTAAGATTTGATTAATGTTGTACTGTCTTTTTAGCCAGTAAGATGTCAGACACTATTCATCAGGTGATTGATTTATCAGAGATGATGGGTAAAGGGAGATGCATCTGAAATCAGAGGAACTGTAAATGATCATGAGAGAAAATGTAAAAAATCACAAGAATCTGTGATGAATCTAGATGTTTAATTGCTGATTTGTATGTAGACTCCAAGCCATAATTTATCCTTTTAATGATTTGGATAATTTTCTCAGAATAATTATCCATTTGAAGGAAATGGGTTGCCAGGACCTCTTGTCTGATTCCTTTAACAGAATGAGTTCCATGTAGATACAAATTTTAATATTATTCTTAATGGTGCTGTCTTCCTATGAAAATCAAGAGTAAAATATTCTAGAAAAATAGCACAGAACCTTGCTGATTTGTCACTAATATCCTTGGTTTGGTTGTCTCTAATAAGGAACAGATTCTGGGACTTTTCCTGGTTGTTCAGTGGTTAGGACTCCCACACTTGCACTGCAAGGGGCTAGGGTTCAGTCCCTGCTTGGTTAGGGAACTGAGATCATGCATGCCTTGTGGTACAGCCCCAAACAAAGAAATGGTCCCAATTATAGGTATCTCTTAATACCTCACTCTTAACTGTGAGCATTAGAATTTTACATTCTAGAATTTAAAATTTTACTGTCTGATAAGAGTGAGGAAGCTTACTTCTCAAGACCAAATCAATTGCAGTGATTATTCATTTGACATTTTGGGATGGAAGCTGTTTTATATTTTCGATACCATAATTCTTAAAATGAGAGTGCTGCATAAGTTGAGGATGTCTGTTAATAAAGAGAGAATAGTATCCTGCCTTGCTGCTTGTGTTTGCTTGGTTTCACATTTATGGTCATCTTAAGAGAAAACAGGGGCTTCCCATGTGGTGCTAGTGGTAAAGAACCTGCCTGTCAGTGCTGGAGACATAAGAGACTCCGGTTTGATCCTTGAAGGCGGAGGATACCCTGGAGGAGGAAATGGCAGACCACTCCAGTAGTCCAGCTTGGAGAATCCCATGGACGTGGAGCCTGGCAGGCTACGGTCCATGGAGTCTCAAAGAGTTGGATACGTCTAAAGTGACGTAGCACAAAGACAAAACAAAAAAATGTATATATGAATAACACAGAAAGAAATATATTTCATACTAACCAAAAATTTTGCATGTAAAATGAGTCTAAAGTGGCTGTCAGTTTTTCTTTTTTTTTTTAAGCTAAGGGGAAGGAAACTTGAGTGTTCATTAACAGGAAAAAGAATTATTTTGTATTGCAGGTAAAATATTTTTTTCATTACCTGTCATTTGTTAGACCTAGCTCCTTAAATAGTTAGAAGAGATAAAAAGGTATTAAGTAATGTTCAGAGTACATAGGTAGCAAGATAATTGTACCCCAGAGCTTCTGTAAGATGTTAGCCACAGCTGAACATTTTTAAATGATCATAATCCCAGGAGGTCTAATTATTTCATAATTCACATTTGCTTAATTGGAATGTGTGTATTGAGTGGACATTCCTTCTTTTCAAGGGAAACCTTTATTGCATAGTTAGTTGGTTTTAGAAGTTTAGAAAAAGCAGGGAAAGAAACCACCTTAGCCACAGAAGTTATTCTCTGCAAAATACACCCACCTTGAAATAATACTGGCAATAATGGCATAATTTGTTTTATGAAATCAGACATTTGTATACCTGTTGCATGTGTATGCTAGGTCGCTTCAGCCGTGTCCGACTCTTTGACACTGTATGGACTGTAGCCCACTAAGACTCCTCTGTCCATGGGATTCTCCGAGCAAGAATGCTGGAATGGGTTGCCATTTCCTTGTCCAGAGGATCCTTGTCACCCAGGGATTGAACTCACGTCTCCTGTGTCTCCTGCATTGCAGGTGATCCTTTACCACTGAGCCACTCACTGGGGAAGCCCCACATGTCGCATATGTTACCTTTTTTATTTAAAAAACAAAACAGAGAAAAGCTCATAAAATCCTTAGCTGTTAATGAGAAATAGACATGTTGAAGGACTTGTTTTGTCTCTTCCATTAGTACAAGAGGGTAACACTGACAGTATTCTCATGTGGTTTGGTTCTCACCCTCTGGAAAGGATTGAGGCAGAGTGTGTGACGCCAGGGTGCTTTTTTCTCTCTAAAATATTTGTTTTCTCATTGGGGTGCCTGTATCTTTTCGAATTAGTGTTTATGTTTATATGTGTATATCTCCTATTATAGAGTGGAGTTGCTGGGTCATAGGCTAGTTCTATTTTTAGTTGTTTGAGAAACCACATGTCTTCCACAGTGGCTGCATCAATTTACATTCCCCCCAACAGTGTATGTATGATGGTTCCCTTTTCTCCACATCCTCTCCCGCATTTGTTACTTGTGTCCTTTTTGTTTGATAATGGCCATTCCTGTTGACAGGTGTAAGGTGATAATCTCATTGTGCTTTTGATTGGTGTTTCCCTGGTAATTAGTTGTATTGAGCATTTTTTCGTGCGCCTGTTGGCCATCTGCATTTCCTCTTTGGAAAAATATGTATTCAAATCCTCTGCCCATTTTTAAATCTGGTTGTTTTCTTAATGTTGAGTCATATGAACTGTTTATATTATTTGCAAATATTTTCTGCTATTCAGTATTCTGTCTTTTCATTTGGTCGATGGTTATTTTTCCTTTGCTATTCGTAAAAGCTTTTAAGTTGAATTAGGTCCCATTTGTTTATTTTCGCTTTTATTTCCTTTGTCTTAAGGGATGGATTAAAAAAGAATTGCTAAAATTTAGGTCAGAGAGTGTTCTGATTATGAGAAAAACTCAAGACTTTTTAAACTTGCTTATCTCTTAAAATTTTGAATGATACTTTCCTTGGTCTTGGGTTTTCCTGGTGACTCAGAGGTAGAGAATCCAGCTGCCAATGCAGGAGAGCAGGTTCAATCCCTGAGTCAGGAAGGTCCTCTGAAGAAGAAAATGGTAACCCACTCCAGTATTCCTTCCTGGAAAGTACCATGGACAGAGGAGCCTGGTGGGCTGCAGTCCATGGAGTTGCAAAGAGTCGGACACAACATAGCTACTAAACAACAAATCCTCAGTCTTTGATTCTTTATGACTTAAAGCCAGGTTCTTGGGACTTTTAACTTTGCTGGCAGTATTTTGAGGCTAATATTGGAGCTAGTTGGACTTCATCCAGCAGATTTGAGACAAATAAGGAGCTGTTACAGGGCCCATTGTCGATGAAGTAGACACAGTTTCAGCTGAATGCTAAATGGCTTCAAAGAGTATGGTGCCTAGCAGTTTATTTTGTGTTTTATAACTGCGCATAGAAACAGAAGAGGAAAGTCTGATCTTGGAATGGCATGTATCCTAACAGGAGCTTAAAATTATCAAAATGGTCTCTATGTATTATTGAAACAAGATCCAATGCAGATTCGTGTGTTGACTTCTAAGTAGTTTTAAAGTTAATATGCTGCTTTTTTTTCTTAATTTAGGGAGACTCGAAAATTACTGGTGGGTTTTTCAGCTTCTGAAGTAGTGAAGTAGGAATTTTAATGGTGTGTGAAAGGGACTACTTAGATTTTACTTGAAAGGGAAAGTTGCTCAGTCATGTCCGACTCTTTGCAACCCCATAGACTAATACATAATATAGTCCATAGGGTTCTCCAGGCCAGAATACTGGAGTGGATAGCCTTTCCCTTCTCCAGGGGATCTTCCCAATGCAGGGATCAAACCCACGTCTCCTGCATTGCAGGCAGATTCTCTACCACCTGAGCTACAAGGGAAGCCCTTCATTTTACTTATGTATAGTAATAATATCTTTCTTAAATTACCTGTCAGCTCAGTTCAGTCTCTGAGTCATGTCTGACTCTTTGTGACCCCATGAATCGAAGCACGCCAGGCCTCCCTGTCCATGACCAAATCCCGGAGTTCACTCGAACTCATGTCCATTGAGTCGGTGATGCCGTCCAACCATCTCATCCTCTGTCGTCCCCTTCTCCTCCTGCCCCCAATCCCTCCCAGCATCAGAGGTCTTCGCAATGAGTCAACTCTTCACATGAGGTGGCCAAAGTATTGGAGTTTCACCTTTAGCCATCATTCCTTCCAAAGAACACCCAGGACTGATCTGCTTTAGAATGGACCGGTTGGATCTCCTTGCAGTCCAAGGGACTCTCAAGAGTCTTCTCCAGCACCACAGTTCAAAAGCATCAATTCTTCGGTGCTCAGCCTTCTTCACAGTCCAACTCTCACATCCATACATGACCACTGGAAAAACCATAGCCTTGACTAGATGGACCTTAGTTGGCAAAGTAATGTCTCTGCTTTTGAATATGCTATCTAGTTTGGTCATAACTTTCCTTCCAAGGAGTAAGCTTCTTTAAATTTCATGGCTGCAGTCACCATCTGCAGTCATTTTGGGGCCCAGAAAAATAAAGTCTGACACTGTTTTCCACGGTTTCCCCATCTATCTCCCATGAAGTGATGGGACCAGATGCCATGATCTTCATTTTCTGAATGTTGAGCTTTAAGCCACCTTTTTCACGCTCCTTTTTCAGTTTCATCAAGAGGCTTTTTAGTTCCTCTTCACTTTCTGCCATAAAGGTGGTGTCATCTGCATATCTGAGGTTATTGATATTTGTCCCAGCAATCTTGATTCTAGCTTGTACTTCTTCCAGCCCAGCGTTTCTCGTGATGTGAGGTGAGGTGAAGTCGGACAGTCATGTCTGACTCTTCTCAAACCTGTGGACTGTAACCTACTAGGCTTCTTCGTCCACGGGATTCTTCAGGCAAGAATACTGGAGTGGATTGCCATTTCCTTCTCCAGGGGATCTTCCCGACCCAGGGATTGAACCTGGGTCTCCTGCATTGGAGGCAGACGCTTTCACCTCTGAGCCACCAGGGAAGACCTTCTCATGTAAGCAGGATGACAGTATATAGCCTTGACTTACTCCTTTTCCTATTCAGAACCAGTGTGCTGTTCCATGTCCAGTTCCTAATTGTTGCTTCCTGACCTGCATACAGGTTTCTCAAGAGGCAGGTCAGGTGGTCTGGTATTCCCATCTCTTG
>SJYC01131214.1:0-53762 GCA_006408675.1 Madoqua kirkii
AACAAGAGAAAAATCAAATAAATAATCTAACTTTACACCTAAAGCAACAAGAAAAAGAATAAATGAAGAACCTCAGGGTATGTAGAAGGAAAGAAAGCATAAAAATTAGGGAATAAATAAATTAAAAAGAAACAAAGGAGACTATAGCAAAAATCAACAAAACTAAAAGCTGTTTCTTTGAGAAGATAAATAAAATAGACAAACCATTAGCCAGACTCATCAATAAAAGGGGGGAGGGGAAGAATCAAATCAACAAAATTAGAAATGAAAATGGAGAAATCACAACAGACAACACAGAAATACAAAAAGAGACTACTATCAGCAACTATATGCCAATAAAATGGACAACTTGGAAGAAATGGATGAATTCTTAGAAAAGTATAACCTTCCAAAACTGAACCAAGAAGAAACAGAAAATCTTAACAGACCCATTACAAGCATGGAATAGAAACTGCACAAACAGAAGCCCTGGGCTGGCTTCACAGCTGAATTCTACCAAAAATTTAAAGGAGAGCTAACACCTATCATACTCAAACTCTTCCATAAAATTGCAGATTAAGGTAAACTTCCAAACTCATTCTCTGAGGCTACCATCATCCTAATACTAAAACCAAAGATGCCACAAAAACAGAGAACTGCAGACCAATATCACTGATGAACGTAGATGCAAAAAACTTCAACAAAATTCTGCCAAACAGAATTCAACATATTCAAAAGATCATACATCATGACCAAGTGGGCTTTAACCCAGGGATGCAAGGATTCTTCAATACTCACAAATCAATCAATGTGATATACCACATTAACAAATTGAAAGATAATAACCATATGATTATCTCAATAGATGCAGAGAAAGGCTTTAACAAAATTCAACTCCCATTTATGATAAAAACTCTCCAGAGAGCAGGCATAGAAGGAACATACCTCAACATAATAAAAGCCATATGTGATAAACCCACAGCAAACATTATTCTCAATGGCAAAAAACTGAAAGCATTTCCCCTAAAGTCAGGAATAAGACAAGGGTGCCCACTCTCACCACAGCTATTCAAGATAGTTTTGGAAGGTTTAGCCACAGCAATCAGAGAAGAAAAAGACATTAAAGGAAACCAGATTGGAAAAGAAGAAGTAAAGCTCTCACTGTTTGCAGATGACATGATCCTCTACATAGAAATCCCTAAAGACACCACCAGAAAACTACTAGAGCTAATCAGTGAATATAGTAAAGTTGCAGGGTATAAAATTAAGCCACAGAAATCTCTTGCATTCCTATACACTAACAATGAGAAGATAGAAAGAGAAATCAAGGAAACAATCCCATTCACCATTGCGATAAAAGTAATAAAATACTTAGGAATAAATCTACCAAAAGAAACAAAAGACCAATAATATGGAAAACTATAAAACACTGATGAAAGAATTCAAAGATAACACAAACAGATGGAGAAATATACCATGTTCATGCATTGGAAGAGCCAATATAGTGAAAATTAGTATACTACCCAAAGCAATCTATAGATTCAGTGCAATCCCTATCAAGCTGTCAATGGTATTTTTCAGAGAACTAGAACAAATAATTTCACGATTTTTATAGAAATACAAAAAACCTCAAATAGCCAAAACAATCTTGAGAAAGAAGAATGGAACTGGAGGAATAAACCTGCCTGACTTCAGACTATACTACAAAGCTACAGTCACCAAGACAGTATGGTACTGGCACAAAGACAGAAATATAGATCAATGGAACAAAATAGAAAGCCCAGAGAGAAATCCATGTACCTATGGACACTGTTTCTTTGACAAAGGAGACAAAAATATACAGTGGAGAAAAAACAATCTCTTTAGGGAAAACTGGTCAACCACCTGCAAAAGAATGAAACTAAAACACTTTCTAACACCATACACAAAAATAAACTCAAAATGGATTAAAGATCTAAATGTAAGACCAGAAACTATAAAACTCCTAGAGAAAAACACAGGCAAAACACTCTAACATAAATCACAGCAAGATCCTCTATGACTCACCTCCCAGAGTGATAGAAATGAAAGCAAAAATAAACAAATGGGACCTAATTAAACTTAAAAGCTTTTGCACAATGAAGGAAACTACAATCAAGGTAAAAAGACAGCCTTCAGAGTGGGAGAAAATAATAGCAAATGAAGCAACTAATGAAGAATTAATTTCTAAAATATACAAACAGCTCATGCAGCTCAATACCAGAAAAATAACCCGATCAAAAAATAGACCAAAGAACTAAACAGACATTTCTCCAAAGAAGACATACAAATGGCTAACAAACTCATGAAAAAATGTTCAATGTCACTCACTAACACAGAAATGGATATCAAAACCACAATGATGTATCACCTTACACTGGTCAGAATGGCTGCTATCAAAAAGTCTACAAATACTGGAGAGGGTGTAAAGAATAAGGAACCCTCTTACACTGTTGGTGAGAATGCAAACTAGTACAGACACTGTGAAGAACGGTGTGGAGATTCCTTTAAAAACTGAAAATAGAACTGCCATATGACCCAGAAATCCCACTGCTGGGCATATACACAGAGGAAACCAGAATTGAAAGAGACACGTGTACCCCAATGTTCATCGCAGCACTGTTCACAATAGTTAGAACATGGAAGCAACCTAGATGTCCATCAGCAGATGAATGGATAAGAAAGCTGTGGTACGTATACACAATGGCGTATCACTCAGCTATTTTAAAAGAACACATGTAAATCAGTTCTAATGAGGTGGATGAAACTGGATCTTATTATACAAAGTGAAGTAAGCCAAAAAGAAAAACACCAATATAGTATATTATCATGTATGTATGGAATTTAGAAAGATGGTAACAATGACCCTATATTCAAGACAGCAAAAGAGACACAGATAAAAAGAATAGACTTTTGGACTCTGAGAGAGGAGGCGAGAGTGGGATGATATGAAAGAATAGCATTGAAACATGTACATTACCACATGTGAAATAGATCACCAGTCCAAGTTTGATGCATGAAACAGGACACTCAAAACTGGTGCACTGGGACAACCCAGAGGGATGGGATGGGGAGGAAGATGGGAGGGGAGGTGGAGGATGGGAGACACATGTACACCCGTGGCTGATTCATGTCAATGTACTGCAAAAACCACCACAATATAGTAAAGCAATTAATTAGCCTCCAATTAAAATTTAAAAATTAATTTTTAAAAAAACTTAAATAAGAAAATAAATCTTAGAGCAACATTCCATAAATAAAACACGTGATGTACTTAAGCACAGTGCAATGCACATTTTTAAGTCTCTTCTGAGTAGCTGACACTATGATAGGCCTAAAGATAAATGAAGTAATATGTTTAACAATTTAGTCTTTGTCTGTCTTTCACTCCAATGAAACAATAATCTAGACAAAACTGATTTAAACTGTAGGTGATCTTGTATTCATTGACAGTGAAAGGGAACTTTGGCCACCTGATGAAAAGAGCTGACTCATTTGAAAAGACCCTGATGCTGGGAAAGATTGAGGGCAGGAGGAACAGGGGATGACAGAGGGTGATATGGTTGGATGGCATCACTGACTCAGTGGACATGGGTTTGGGTAAACTCAGGGAGTTGGAGATGGACAGGGAGGCCTGGCGTGCTGTAGTACATGAGGTCGCAAAGCGTCAGACATGACTGAGTGACTGAACTGAACTGAATTGAACTGAACTGAAAGGAAACTAAATTTATTTAGTGGATACCAGGCTCTTTATCTACAAACATTATTCATTAAACCTTGTAACAGTGTTTTAAAAATGCAGCTAATTCCCAAAATTTGATTAAAGAAGACACCCACCAATCAGTCCATCAATTTGATAGCTAAAATGACAAACAAGTAGATTATGGAAAGAATTAAGAAAAGTACGTCAAGGCTGTATATTGTCACCCTGCTTATTTAACTTCTATGCAGAGTACATCATGAGAAACGCTGGACTGGAAGAAGCACAAGCTGGAATCAAGATTGCTGGGAGAAATATCAGTAACCTCATATATGCAGATGATACCACCCTTATGGCAGAAAGTGAAGAGGAACTAAAAAACCTCTTAATGAAAGTGAAGGAGGAGAGTGAAAAAGTTGGCTTAAAGCTCAACACTCAGAAAACAAAGATCATGGAATCTGGCCCCATCACTTCATGGGAAATAGATAGGGAAACAGTGGAAACAGTGTCAGACTTTATTTTGGGGGGCTCCCAAATCACTGCAGATGGTGACTGCAGCCATAAAATTAAAAGACGCTTACTCTTTGGAAGAAAAGTTATGACCAACCTAGATATCATATTGAAAAGCAGAGACATTACTTTGCCAACAAATGTCTCTTCTGAGTAGCTGACACTATGATAGGCCTAAAGATAAATGAAGTAATATGTTTAACAATTTAGTCTTTGTCTGTCTTTCACTCCAATGAAACAATAATCTAGACAAAACTGATTTAAACTGTAGGTGATCTTGTATTCATTGACAGTGAAAGGGAACTTTGGCCACCTGATGAAAAGAGCTGACTCATTTGAAAAGACCCTGATGCTGGGAAAGATTGAGGGCAGGAGGAACAGGGGATGACAGAGGGTGATATGGTTGGATGGCATCACTGACTCAGTGGACATGGGTTTGGGTAAACTCAGGGAGCTGGAGATGGACAGGGAGGCCTGGCGTGCTGTAGTACATGAGGTCGCAAAGCGTCAGACATGACTGAGTGACTGAACTGAACTGAATTGAACTGAACTGAAAGGAAACTAAATTTATTTAGTGGATACCAGGCTCTTTATCTACAAACATTATTCATTAAACCTTGTAACAGTGTTTTAAAAATGCAGCTAATTCCCAAAATTTGATTAAAGAAGACACCCACCAATCAGTCCATCAATTTGATAGCTAAAATGACAAACAAGTAGATTATGGAAAGAATTAAGAAAAGTACGTCAAGGCTGTATATTGTCACCCTGCTTATTTAACTTCTATGCAGAGTACATCATGAGAAACGCTGGACTGGAAGAAGCACAAGCTGGAATCAAGATTGCTGGGAGAAATATCAGTAACCTCATATATGCAGATGATACCACCCTTATGGCAGAAAGTGAAGAGGAACTAAAAAACCTCTTAATGAAAGTGAAGGAGGAGAGTGAAAAAGTTGGCTTAAAGCTCAACACTCAGAAAACAAAGATCATGGAATCTGGCCCCATCACTTCATGGGAAATAGATAGGGAAACAGTGGAAACAGTGTCAGACTTTATTTTGGGGGGCTCCCAAATCACTGCAGATGGTGACTGCAGCCATAAAATTAAAAGACGCTTACTCTTTGGAAGAAAAGTTATGACCAACCTAGATATCATATTGAAAAGCAGAGACATTACTTTGCCAACAAAAATCTGTGTAGTCAAGGCTATGGTTTTTCCTGTGGTCATGTATGGATGTGAGAGTTGGACTGTGAAGAAAGCTGAGTGCCGAAGAATTGATGCTTTTGAACTGTGGTGTTGGAGAAGACTCTTGAGAGTCCCTTGGACTGCAAGAAGATCCAACCAGTCCATTCTGAAGGAGATCAACCCTGGGATTTCTTTGGACGGAATGATGCTGAAGCTGAAACTCCAGTACTTTGGCCACCTCATGCGAAGAGTTGACTCATTGGAAAAGACTCTGATGCTGGGAGGGATTGGGGGCAGGAGGAAAAGGGGACAACCGAGGATGAGATGGCATCACTGACTCGATGGACGAGAGTCTGAGTGAAGTCCAGGAGTTGGTGATGGACAGGGAGGCCTGGCATGCTGCAATTCATGGGGTTGCAAAGAGTTGGACATGACTGAGCGACTGAACTGAACTGAAGATTAAGAGGACTTGCTGCCTTGAAAAGGAGGTAAACAAAATACACACATGCACATACACTCACGTAACAGTTGAATGAAATTCAAAAAAATTGTTGTAAATAATTTAGGAAAGTATAGACTATAGGTTAATCAAAAACTGAGTTATTGACTATGTACAATTCTAAGTATTTCAAGTAATTGACAATCTTCACAACAGCTCTATGAAACAGGCACAGTATTCTCCCCATTTTGCAGATGAGGAATCTGAGTCACAGCTTACACAAATTAGGTATGGTCACACAGCTGGCAAGTTGCAGATCCCTAATGAAACCCATACAGCCCAGATGTATAGAATGGACTCTTAACCACTGCACCAAACTGCCCATAAAACAGAGTTAATAGTGGACTGAGATACAGACATTTTTTATATTTTTTTATTTTTTTAAATACTTTATTCTATTTTACAATACTGTATTGGTTTTGCCATACATGGACATGAATCAGCCACAGGTGTACATGATCTCCCTATGCCGAAGCCCCCTCCCACCTCCCACCCCACACCATTTCCCCGGATCATCCCGTGCACCAGCCCCAAGCATCCTGTATCCTGTATTGAACATAGACTGGCACTTTCTTTCTTATATGATAGTATACATGTTTCAGTGCCATTCTCCCAAATCATCCCACCCTCTCCCTCTCCCTCAGAGGCCAAAAGTCTGTTCTATACCTCTGTGTCTCTTATGTTGTCTCACTTACAGGGTCATCATTACTATCTTTCTAAATTCCATATATATGTGTCAGTATACTGTATTGGTGTTTTTTTTTTTTTTTTTATTTTTATTTTTCCTTTATTTTATTTTACAATACTGTATTGGTTTTGCCATACATGGACATGAATCAGCCACAGGTGTACATGATCTCCCTATGCCGAAGCCCCCTCCCACCTCCCACCCCACACCATTTCCCCGGATCATCCCGTGCACCAGCCCCAAGCATCCTGTATCCTGTATTGAACATAGACTGGCACTTTCTTTCTTATATGATAGTATACATGTTTCAGTGCCATTCTCCCAAATCATCCCACCCTCTCCCTCTCCCTCAGAGGCCAAAAGTCTGTTCTATACCTCTGTGTCTCTTATGTTGTCTCACTTACAGGGTCATCATTACTATCTTTCTAAATTCCATATATATGTGTCAGTATACTGTATTGGTATTTTCCTTTCTGGCTTACTTCACTCTGTATAATCGGCTCCAGTTTCATCCATCTCATTAGAACTGAGTCAAATTTATTCTTTTTAAGGGCTGAGTAATACTCCATTGTGTATATGTACATTGTGTATCCAGACATTTTTTAAAGAGCACAATGAATTAGAAAAGTTAGGAAAGATTCTAACTTATCAGTTCAGTCACTTAGTTGTGTCCAACTCTGCAACCTCATGGAATGAAGCAGGTCAGGCCTCCCTGTCCATCACCAACTCCCAGAGTTTACCCAAACTCATGCCTACTGAGTCAGTGATGCCATCTAACCATCTCATCCTCTGTCATCCCCTTTTCCTCCTGCCCTCAATCTTTCCCAGCATCAGGGTCTTTTCAAATGAGTCAGCTCATCCCATCAGGTGGCCAAAGGATTGGAGTTTCAGCTTCAACATCAGTCCTTCCAATAAACACCCAGGACTGGTCTGCTTTAGGAGGGACTGACTGGATCTCCTTGCAGTCCAAGGGACTCTCAGGAGTCTTCTCCAACACCACAGTTCAAAAGCATCAATTCTTCAGCACTCAGCTTTCTTTATAGTCCAACTCTTACATCCATACATGACCATTGGAGAAACCATAGCGTTGACTATACGGACCTTTCTTGGTAAAGTAATGTCTCTGTTTTTTAATATGCTATCTAGGTTGGTCATAACTTTTTTTCCAAGGAGTAAGAATCTTTTAATTTCATGGCTGCAATCACCATCTGCAGTGATTTTGGAGCCCAAAAAAATAAAGTCTGACAGTGTTTCCACTGTTTTTCCATCTATTTCCCATGAAGTTATGGTATGATCTTAGTTTTCTGAATGTTGAGCTTTAAGCCAACTTTTTCACTCTCCTTTTTCACTTTTATCAAGAGGCTCTTTAGTTATTCTTCACTTTCTGCCATAAGGGTGGTGTCATCTGCATATCTAAGGTTATTGATATTTCTCCCAGCAATCTTGATTCCAGCTTGTGCTTCATCCAGTCCAGCATTTCTCATTATGTATTCTGTATATATTACTTATATATGCTGCTGCTGCTGCTAAGTCGCTTCAGTCATGTTCGACTCTGGGCAACCCCATAGATGGCAGCCCACCAGGCTCCTCTGTCCCTGGGATTCTCCAGGCAAGAACACTGGAGTAGGTTGTCATTTCCTTCTCCAATGCATGAAAGTGAAAAGAGAAAGTGAAGTTGCTCATTTGTGTCCGACTCTTCATGATCCCATGAAGTGCAGCCTACCAGGCTCCTCCGTCCATGGGATTTTCCAGGCCAAGAGTACTGAAGTGGGTTGCCATTTCCTTCTCCAACTCATATATAATACTTTCTCAAATTATTTATAATATTTTTTTGAATTTCATTCAACTGTTAAGTGAGTGTATGTGCATGTGTGCGTGCATGTGTGTATTTTGTTTACCTGTCTTTTAAGGCAGTAAGTTCTCTTAATCTTAGTTTTTCTTAATTCCTTCCATAATCCATTTGACTGTCATTTTAGCTATCAAATTGATGGTGGATGTCTTCTTTAATCAAGTTTTTGAGAGTTTGCTGCAATTTTTTTTACACAGTTACAGGTTTAATGAAATAATGTTTGTGGACAAAGAGCCTGGTGTATCCACTAAATAAATAAGCAGGGTGACAACATACAGCTTTGATATACTCCTTTTCCTATTTGGAACCAGTCCATTGTTCCATGTCCAGTTCTAACTGTTGCTTCCTGACCTGCATACAGGTTTCTTAAGAGGCAGGTCAGGTGATCTGGTATTCCCATCTCTTTTAGAATTTTCCACAGTTTATTGTGATCCACACAGTCAAAGGCTTTGGCATAGTCAATAAAGCAGAAATAGATGTTTTTATGGAATTCTTTTGATTTTTTGATGATCCAGTGGATGTTGGCAATTCGATCTCTGGTTCCTCTGCCTTTTCTAAAACCAGCTTGAACATCTGGAATTTCATGGTTCATGTATTGCTGAAGCCTGGCTTGGAGAATTTTGAGCATTACTTTACTAGTGTGTGAAATGAGTGCAATTGTGCCATAGCTTGAGCATTCGTTGGCATTTTCTTTCTTTGGGATTGGAACGAAAACTGACCTTTTCTAGTCCTGTGGCCACTGCTGAGTTTTCCAAATTTGCTGGCATATTGAGTGCAGCACTTTCACAGCATCATCTTTCAGGATTTGAAGTAGCTTAACTGGACTTCTATCACCTCCACTAGCTTCGTTCATAGTGTTGCTTCCTAAGGCCCACTTGACTTCACATTCCAGGATGTCTGGCTCTAGGTGAGTCATCACACCATTTTGATTATCTGAGTCATGAAGATCTTTTTTGTAGGGTTCTTCCATGTATTCTTGCCACCTCTTCTTAAAATCTTCTGCTTCTATTAGGTCCATACCATTTCTGTCCTTTATCGAGCCCATCTTTGCATGAAATATTCCAGTGGTATCTCTAAGTTTCTTAAAGAGATCTCTAATCTTTCCCATTCTGTTGTTTTCCTCTGTTTCTTTGAATTGATCTCTGAGGAAGCCTTTCTTATCTCTCCTTGCTATTCTTTTGGAACCCTGCATTCAGATGCTTATATCTTTACTTTTCTCCTTTGCTATAACTAGGTTTTAAAATCAATATTAGAAATACAAACATTAGGTCTAACAGAGAAGGAAAATGGATTTCACAATTTAGAAGACACTTGAAGAATCTTCCCAAATGGAGGAATGAAGAACAAAGACTTTTATGATGAGGGATAGATGTCCACATGGAGGGCACAGAACTGAATGTCATTATGAAGATTATTTCTCTTTCTGAAGAAAATTATAACTAGAACAAATCAATAAAGACATAAAAAGAAAAAACCCTGCTCTAGAGAAAGATTTGAGCTTACAGAAGGAAAAATAACACTATATATTAGGAAATGGAATGAAAATAAAAACACATTCTGGGGAGATTTTAAAATTTCTTTTAAATGAAAAAATATCATTTAGAGAGAAAGAAATCACTTAGAGGATCCTTGCATATCTCAAGTAATCTTCTTGAAGGGCAAATTTTGCTTAATGTCATTAATAAGCCAGTGAAAGAAAGTGAGAGTGGCTCAGAGGTGTCCGACTCTTTGCCACCTGTGACTATAGTCCATGGAATTCTCCAGGCCAGAATACTGGAGTGGGTAGCCTATCCCTTCTCCATCAGATCTTCCCCACTCAGGAAAAGAACCAGGGTCTTCTGCATTGCAGGTGGATCCTTTACCAACTGAGCTCTCAGTTCAGTTCAGCTTCTCAGTCATGTCCGACTCTTTGCGACCCCATGAACTGAAGCACACCAGGCCTCCCCGTCCATCACCAACTCCTGGAGTTTACCCAAACTCATGCTCATTGAGTCAGTGATGCCATCCAGCCATCTCTTCCTCTGTCGTCCCCTTCTCCTCCTGCCCCCAATCCCTCCCAGCATCAGGGTCTTTTCCAATGAGTCAGCTCTTCCCATGAGGTGGCCAAAGTACTGGAGTTTCAGCTTCAGCATCAGTCCTTCCAATGAACACCCAGGACTGATCTCCTTTAGGATAGACTGGTTGGATCTTCTTGCAGTCCAAGGGACTCTCAAGAGTCTTCTCCAACACCACAGTTCAAAAGCAACTGAGCTCTCAGGGAAGCCCAAAAGAGAACTCCAAGGAATTCAACAAGCGCATTCCTTGGAGGGATTTCCCAGGCAAGAATACTGAAGTGGGTTGCTATGTCCTTCTCCAGGGGATTTTCCCGACTCTGGGGTTGAACCTGGGTCTCCTGCATTGCAGACAGACTCTTTATCAACTGAGCCACCACGGAAGTCCTAGAGCACACAGAATAAGCCAGTAGCACACAGAATATATTTTATGAAAATGTGGTTTTAAAATAATGCAAATATAAACATTAGATTCTCTCTCAATTACATTTTTAAAGATTTATTCAAAGTGAAGCATAGATGAATTTCAAATTCAAAATTTCAGCCATGAAACCTGTGGTTCCTTAGGCCATCTCAAAGACTACTCCTAGAATCACCTTTGCCAGAATCATCCTCCCCATTCCCTCTGCTCTCTCATCCTTACTAGGACAGCTCATTCTCAGGCTTTAGCCTGAACGTCACTTTTTCTCAAAAGCTATTCCTGACACCCTAGTCCCACCCTAGCACTTGTCACATTTAGATCTTCTCTCACCCCCATGGGCTTCTCAGGTAGTGCAGTGGTAAAGAATCTGCCTGCAGGTGCAGGAGACACAGGCGAGGCAGGTTTAGTCTCTGGCTCGGGAAGATCCCTTGGAGAAGGAAATAGCAACCCACTCCAGTATTCTTGCCTAGAAAATTCCATGGACAGAGGCGTCTGGCAGGCTACAGCCCATGGGGTCGCAAAGAGTCAGACATGACTCACTTGCATGCACTAACCCACTATGGTTAAGTTTAAGGAGAAACTGGTGTCTGTTTTCCCACCATCTTATCCCCATTGCTCACACAGCATCTGCAGTGTTCTTGGTCTTAACCAAGATTTGTTAAATGAGTGAATGAAATGTGCATTCTCTAAACCCTACTTATATTGAGGTAAATTAACATACCTACTTCAGTGTAGAATTTTCACTTCTAAATGTCTATCACAAAAGACTTTAGTAGAGAAAGAAGTCAAAATTCACGTACAAGAAAGTCCACTGTTTTAAAATATCTTTAAAGACATCTGAAACTGAAACGGTTAGTCTCTCAGTCCTGTCCAACTCTTTGTAACCCCATGGACTGTAGCCCGCCAGACTCCACTGTCCATGGGGTTCTCCAGGCAAGATTACTAGAGTGGGCTGTCATTTCCTTCTCCAGGGGAATCTTCCTGACTCAGGGACCAAACCCGGGTCTCCTACATTGCAGGCAGATTCATCACTGACTGAGCTAAAGAATCTGTAAAGCTGTCTATTTATACTTAAAATTTTCGTCAGTGTCTTTGGATACGTAATGGGGAGGGTTCTCTTTCTCCCCATTCCTGATCTTTCCTTCCAGGGAAGATAGCGCAAATGATGTGCACTTTTGTTCTCCCCACTCCACCTTACTGTCTCCATCCCTGGAGAAAATGAACTAAAGTGTTTGATGCGTGAATGCAGGAAGAATACTAAACCTGTTTAGTTCAACTCATCCTTCTTTACTTTGGCAGCTTGCAGTGAGCATACTTGCTCTGCAGCATCTCAGAATCTGAACATCCTGGGCTTGAGTGGGCAGATACTGCCTAACTACGGGCTTCTTCAACAGGTCCACTGTACCAACAGATGTAAGATCACCCCAGACTCCAGCAGCTCTAAGGATTTTGCTTTGGTTCTCTCTCTCCTCCTTTGTTTTATATCTCGACTTTTTTGGAATCTGAGCAGCAAAAAGGGATGCTATGCATTAGCTGTCCTCAGAGATACTCTGAACACATTACACATCACCCCATATACTGGTTTCTTTTTCAGTATCATGAACATAGGAAATGTGTCTGCTTTGTTTATATGTACATCAGTTCTGAATATTGAACATTTAATAATAGATAATAAACTCCTTTGGAGAAGGAAATGGCAACCCACTCCACTACTCTTGCCTGGAAAACCCCAAGGGCAGAGGAGCCTGGTAGGCTGCAGTCCATGGGGTCGCTATGAGTCAGACATGACTGAGTGACTTCAACTTCACTTTTCACTTTCATGCATTGGAGAAGGAAATGGCAACCCACTCCAGTGTTCTTGCCTGGAGAATCCCAGGAACGGAGGAGCCTGGTGGGCTGCCATCTATGGGGTTGCACAGAGTCGGACACAACTGAAACAACTTAGCAGTAGCAATAAACTCTTTAATCTTTATCAATTATTATCATTTGATTATCTTTATAACAGACATAATGATAAAATATTCAATTCAATTCTTATCAGCTGGAATTCAATTTGTAACTTATGAGTGAATGCTTGAGCTTTAATTTCACTTGAAGTTCTATATTTGACTTACTTAGAAGAGGAAAGGGATTATGGAGCAGAGATTTTCCTCTAGGGGGGAAAAAAAACAATTTTGTATTTGCCATTCCATCAAAGATTAGAAATTAAATTTCATTCACTTTACTTTAAATTCCTTCCTTATCAGTCATTCCTCTCACCCTCCCTTCTTGTGCTTCATCACTGAGTTTTCTTTAATAACCACTGGGCGGAAATGAATCACTGACTCAGCAGCAGCTGAGATGCTTGTACTCTGCTTGTCCTCTTCTTTTATATTTCATAAAGTGCACTGGGCATTATTTTTTTAACTCATCACTGTAAAATTTTTCTTAAAGGAATTAGTAAAAGTACCATCTTATTCCATTTTCTGAAATTCCCTGAAATATCTTTTGACAGGTACATGAACAAAACATGTATAAGAAAAAATAAAAGTCTGGAGCCTCTCCATTTAATGCACTCTAAATAGCATACAGTCTCTTCAAGGGTACTACTTAGTCACTCAAATTAGATCATTACTCATAGGATGAGCAAGCCCATGACAAACATCACAAACTCCTTGTTGGCCAGAGATTAGTCCTTAGCTTGGGTACACAATGGTGCTATAATCCATGACAGACATCTAAAAACAAGCAAATATACCAATAACAGAAAGAAAGAGGGGAGGGGAGGGGAGAGAGAGAGAGGGATGGCAGGAAGGAAGGAAGGAATTCAGTTCAGTTCAGTTCGTTGCTCAGTTGTGTCTGACTCTTTGCAACCACATGAATCACAGCATGCCAGGCCTCCCTGTCCATCACCAACTCCCAGAGTTTACTCAGACTCACGCCCATCGAGTCAGTAATGCCATCCAGCCATCTCTCCTCCTGCCCCCAATCCCTCCCAATATCAGAGTCTTTTCCAATGAGTCAACTCTTCGCATGAGGGGGCCAAAGTACTAGAGTTTCAGCTTCAGCATCACTCTCTCCAAAGAAATCCCAGGGCTGACCTCCTTCAGAATGGACTGGTTGGATCTCCTTGCAGTACAAGAAACTCTCAAGGGCCTTCTCCAACACCACAGTTCAAAAGCATCAATTCTTCGGCACTCAGCTTTCTTCACAGTCCAACTCTCACATCCATACATGACCACATAAAAAACCATAGCCTTGACTAGACAGATCTTTGTTGGCAAAGTAATGTCTCTGCTTTTCAATATGCTATCTAGGTTGGTCATAACTTTTCTTCCAAGGAGTAAGCGTCTTTTAATTTTATGGCTGCAGTCATCATCTGCAGTGATTTTGGAACCCAAGAAAATAAAGTTTGACACTCTTTCCCCATCTATTTCCCATGAAGTGATGGGACCAGATTCCATGATCTTTGTTTTCTGAATGTTGAGCTTTAAGCCAAATTTTTCACTCTCCTCTTTCATTTTCATCAAGAGGCTCTTTAGTTCCTCTTCACTTTCTGCCATAAGGGTGGTGTCATCTGCATATCTGAGGTTATTGATATTTCTCCTGGCAATCTTGATTCCAGCTTGTGTTTCTTCCAGTCCAGCATTTCTCATGATGTACTCAGTTCAGTCGCTCAGTCGTGTCCAACTCTGTGACCCCATGAATTGCAGCACGCCAGGCCTCCCTGTCCATCACCAACTCTCAGAGTTCACTCAGACTTGCGTCCATCGAGTCAGTGATGCCATCCAGCCTGCATATAATTTGAATAAGCAGGGTGACAATATACAGCCTTGACATATCTTGATTCCAGCTTGTGTTTCTTCCAGTCCAGCATTTCACATGATGTACTCTGCATAAAAGTTAAATAAGCAGGGTGACATTATGCCCACTGTATTTACTCACACAGTCCAGAGCCTACCATTGGCCCTTTCATGTTGGGGGCAGGCTTTTTGTGAAAATGTTATACACAAATGGTGAGGAAACTCATGCTACTTAGTTAAACCAGTCAGTTATTAATCAAGGCAGAAATACTAATCAACAACTACAGATTTTAAAATATTTAGAAAAAGCTAATATTCTGGAAGAGAATAAAACATAATAAACAAGTCATGTAGCCACAATAAAAACAAGGATACTCAAAAATGAAAGATATTTTTCAAAAATTAGTCAATTAGAAGAAATCCAAGAGGATATTTTATTCATAAACACAAAAACTGACTAGCATGAAGAACAAATCACCAGAAACTACTAAGAAAGAATACAAAATAATAAAACACATATTAATTGCTAAAGTAAATAAACACAATTACTAAAATAAAACAGAAGAAATGTAAAACAATGTAATGGACAGAGCTAAAGATTACCAGTGATGAGAAAGAAAAAGTTCAGGAAATTTCCCAGAGTATAGTATAAAAAAAGAGCATGAAAAATGATTAAGAACAAAAGATAGAAGAAGGAAATAAGTAATTAAACAAAAATTTTCTTAACTGAAAACACACACACACGCACACACACACTGCATGCACACACACACACCCCTTCAGATGTGAGGTCATGCTGTGTGTCAAGCATGCATAAAGTAAAATGTTCCAAACCTGGACACAATTTAGTAAAAGTTGTGAACTTCAAGGGGAAAGAAAAACAAATTCCTAAAAATTTCTAGAGAGAAGCAATAGATTATTCACAAGAATGAGTATCAGAGTGGTTTTAGTCTCATACGCAACTTGGGATACTAGGAGACAACATAGGGCAAAGTCTTCAAAGTTCTGAATGGATGTTTTCAAACCTAGAATTTGCTATTCACATAAATAGTATTCAAAAGTGAGGGTACAGCAGAGACCTTTATACAAACAGGAAGAGCATTTTGGAAAAGTTTGTTTTGTATGATGATGTCAACCAATTGATCAAAAAACTCATTACAAAAAAAGGGAAAGAATATATAGAACATAGAAAGCAGTGATGATAAAACCTATAAAACTTAAGTTCAACACCTGGATTAAATACTATTTCATGGGATGGTACTTGTGTTAAGAAAGGATTTCCAAAAATGTGCCGACACAGCACAAAACCATTAATAATACAATGACCCTTGAATAACACAGGACTGAATTGCACGTGTCCACTTATAGGTAGATTTTCCCCCCAATAAACAGTCAGCCCTCCATTTCCTTGGGATCTGCATCTGTGGATTCAGAGGGCTGACTATGAGACCTGTGCCTCTGTGGCAAGTCTTGAAACCAATCTCCTTTGGATCCTGAGGGACAATTGCAATCTCAATTAAAATTCCAGATAGTTTGAATAAAACATGGTTAAGAAATGGAGAAAAAGACATGCTAAAACTCTTGTATTACATAGTTTTCAGTTCAGTTCAGTCACTCAGTCGTGTCCGACTCTTTGCGAACTCATGAATCACAGCACGCCATGCCTCCCTGTTCATCACCATCTCCCGGAGTTCACTCAGACTCAGGTCCATCAAGTCCGTGATGCCATCTAGCCATCTCATCCTCTGTCATTCCCTTCTCCTCCTGCCCCCAATCCCTCCCAGCATCAGAGTATTTTCCAATGAGTTAACTTTTCTCATGAGATGGCCAAAGTACTGGAGTTTCAGCTTTAGCATCATTTCTTTCAAAGGAATCCCAGGGCTGATCTCCTTCAGAATGGACTGGTTGGATCTCCTTGCACTCCAAGGGACTCTCAAGAGTCTTCTTCAACACCACAGTTCAAAAGCATCAATTCTTTGGCGCTTAGCCTTCTTCACAGTCCAACTCTCACATCCATACATGACCACTAGAAAAACCATAGCCTTGACTAGACAGACCTTAGTCGGCAAAGTAATGTCTCTGCTTTTGAATATACTATCTAGGTTGGTCATAGCTTTTCTTCCAAGAAGTAAGCGTCTTTTAATTTCATGGCTGCAGTCACCATCTGTAGTGATTTTGGAGCCCAAAATAATAAAGTCTGACACTGTTTCCTCTGTTTCCCCATCTATTTGCCATGAAGTGATGGGACTGGATGCCATGATCTTCGTTTTCTGAATGTTGAGCTTTAATTAAGTCAACTTTTTCGCTCTCCTCTTTCACTTTCATCAAGAGGCTTTTTAGTTCCTCTTCACTTTCTGCCATAATGGTGGTGTCATCTGCATATCTGAGGTTATCGATATTTCTCCTGGCAATCTTGATTCCAGCTTGTGTTTCTTCCAGTCCAATATTTTACATGATGTATTCTGCATAGAAGTTAAATAAGCAGGTTTACCACTAAGATATTTTAAATTCTTGAATTTGATTAAAAATATTTAAATGTATGTATATTTAAGTGGAAGGGTAATACATTCAGGAATTAATACAGTAAATTCATTCATTCATTCAATAAACATTAGCTGAATACTCGTCCCTGCCAAGGACTGGGTTCAGTACAGGAGATACTACAGGGATGTGTGGCCTTTCCCAAAGGAGCCTGGGATACATTTCAGTGAATGAGAGATCTGACCTGAAATCTCAGAATGCTGTAAGAGCACACAGTGGGATACCTGACCCAGTCTTGGTGAGGGGTGGGAGGGGCAACTCATTTCTTGATGAAATGAAATCCAATATGAGATTAGAAAAAGTTATCCAAGAAAGAAAGAAATGTAAGCCTGAGGGTGTGACAATGATAAAGTTTTTGGTGCTTTTAAATAACTGGAACATTTTCAGGTTGGCTGGAATATAGAGTTCAGTGGGATGAAAATTCATGAGATGAAGCTGGAAAGGCAATGGGCTGGATCATGTCAGTCTTTTAATAATAGCTATTGAAACATTTTAAGCAGAGGAGAGATTGACACAATAGATTTGCATATCAGTGAGTTAACTTATGGTTAAACATAATACAAATATATTCTTTTGAGCCTCTAAAACCAATACAATTTTGCTGTAAATAACTTAATGTATCTTGAATTTGTAATTTTGGGTACAATTCTTAGCTCTGTCACTTACTAGCCATGTGATCTCAAATGTGTTACTTAACTTCTTTAAACCTCAATTTTGTCTTATGAAAGGAAATACTGATATCTTCTTTGCAGCTTTTAAATCAAGAGCTGCAAATGAGAATTTAATATGAAAGCATTCTGGCTGTTGGTTAAACATAATACAAACATATTCTTTTGAGCCTCTAAAACCAATACAATTTTGCTGTAAATAACTTAATGTATCTTGAATTTGTAATTTTGGGTACAATTCTTAGCTCTGTCACTTACTAGCCATGTGATCTCAAATGTGTTACTTAACTTCTTTAAACCTCAATTTTGTCTTATGAAAGGAAATACTGATATCTTCTTTGCAGCTTTTAAATCAAGAGCTGCAAATGAGAATTTAATATGAAAGCATTCTGGCTGTATGCGGGATCTTTTTTTTCCAAGAAGCAGAAGCCCAATCTTAACTAGATGCAGTCAAAGGGAGGGAATTGTGAGAGCGCCTTGGAGAGTCTCCCAGAAGCCAAGGGTGAGAATGAGCTCACCTTTCCTAAAAACAAAAGATCCAGCATTTGTCATCTACAGTTGCCTTTGTTCTCATTCCCTAAGATCTGACATCTAATTGTACCCACCAAAAACTTGAGGTTGGTATTTCTTCTGTGCAAGAGTAACAGTTTTACCTGCAATTTATTAATTTCATTTCCAACTTCCTTGGATGAAATTCTCTTTTGCTTATCTTTTTTAAAATTCATTTATACTGGAATAGAGTTGCTTTACAATGTTGTGTTAGTTTCTATTGTACAGTAAAGTGAATTATCTATCTGTTTGCATATATCCCCTCTTTTTTGGATTTCCTTCCCAGAAAAGGAAGAGCACCACAGAGCACTGAGTGAGTTCCCTGTACTACTTAGGGAACTATAGAGGAGGTTCCCACTGGTTATCTATTTTATACATAATAGTATATATATATCAATCTCAATCTCCCAGTTCATCCTACTAGCCCTCTTTCCCTCTTGGTATCCATACATTTATTCTCTATGCATGTGTCCCAGTTTCTGCTTTGCAAATAAGAACAACTATGCCACTTTTTTTTTGGTTTTATATATATCTGCTGACATAATATCTTTTTCTCTTTCTAACTTACTTTACTCTGTATGGCAGTCTCTATACCCATCCACATTTCTGCAAATTACACGGTTTCTTTCCTTTTTATGGCTAAGTAATATTCCATTGTATATATGTTATTTGTTCATCGTGGTCTCATGTATGTACCCAATAGACTGTGGCAGTGAATGAGTTTATGTACTAATATGAGTGTGCAGATGGGGCTATCTCACAGGAGAAGGGTAATTTTTTAAAAGGATATGTAATAGTCAGAATCTCATAAATTAGGATAATTCAGAAAAGGTTTCAAAAAAAATGATTTCCATTAACCCTTGAAAAATGCAGATTTGAACTGGACAGATTCAGTTATATGCAAGAGGACCTACAGATATGGAGGGCTTATTAGACTTACAGCTTCAGTTCAGTCGCTCAGTCATTTCTGATTCCTTGGGACCCCATGGACTCTGGCACACCAGGCTTCCCTATTCATTGCCAACTCCCAGAGCTTGCTCAGACTCATATCCATTGAGTCGGTTGTGTCATCCAACCATTTCATTCACTGTTGTCCACTTCTCCTCCTGTCTTCAACCTTTCCCAACATCAGGGTCTTTTCCAGTGAGTTAGTTCTTTGCATAACGTGGCCACAGTATTAGAGTTTCAGCTTCAGCATCAGTCCTTCCAATAGATATTCAGGGTTGATTTCATTTAGGATTTACTGGTTGGATCTCCTTGGAGTCCAAGGTACTCTCAAGAGTCTTCTCCAACACCACAGTTCAAAAACATCAGTTCTTCAGAACTCAGTCTTCTTTAGGGTCCAATTCTCACATCCATAGATGACTATTGGAAAATCCATAGCTTCAACTAGACAGATCTTTGTTGGCAAAGTACTGTCTCTGCTTTTTAGTATGCTGTCCAGGTTGATCATAGCTTTTCTTTCAAGGAACAAGTGTCTTTTAATTTAATTGCTTCAGTCACCATCTGCAGTGATTTTGGAACCCAAGAAAATAAAGTTTGTCAGAGTTTCCTTTGTCTCCTTGTCTATTTGCCATGAAGTGATGGGACTAGATGCCATGACTTAGTTTTCTGAATGTTGAATTTTAAGCCAGCTTTTTCACTCTCCTCTTTTACTTCACCAAGAGGCTCTTCTTCCTCTTCATTTTCTACCATAATTGTAGTATCATCTGCATATCTGAGGTTGTTGATATTTCTCCATGCAATCTTGGTTGAAGTTTGTGCTTCATCCAGCCCAGCATTTCGTGTGGTGAACTCTGCATATAAGTTAAATAAACAGGGTGACAATATATGGTGTTCATTGGAAGGACTGATACTGAAGCTGAAACTCCAGTACTTTGGCCACCTCATGGGAAGAGCTGACTCATTGGAAAAGACCCTGATGCTGGGAGGGATTTGGGGCAGGAGGAGAAGGGGACAACAGAGGATGAGATGGCTGGGTGGCATCACTGACTCGATGGACATGAGTTTGGGTAAACTCTGGGAGTTGGTGATGGACAGGGAGGCCTGGAGTGCTTCAGTTCATGGGGTCGCAAAGAGTCAGACACAACTGAGCAACTGAACTGAACTAAACTGAAGACATTTAACTTTGTCAAGGAACAAAAGAAAAGACTTTTTGTTAAAATGAAATTGAGCAAGGACTCAAAAGACCATTTGATCACATATTAGAGGATGATGAATATGAGGATGAAGGGATGCAGTCAACTAACACAGGATGAAGGAAACAAGTAAAAACAAATAGCAAAGAGTTTCTATTTTCCTTTTCCCTAACCTATAACTTCAAGATATGATTGCTGTGAGGACCAAAGCTCTCTCCACCCCATATTACTGGCATCTTCAACACCAACTTGTAAATGCTCAAGAGCAATCCTGCTCAGTTTGCAATCTGTATTTGTCTGTGGTTTTATTTCCTTTCAGCTATTACATACTCTCTCCTGGTTAACATCACTGACAATGTAGGTCCTTGTGTCTTGGGGGGCAGTGCCCTGCTGGGGCAGGATTTATCACATCTCTGCCAACTTCACCTTGACCACTTCTAGACGGTTCTGCCCCACCTGTGGCTTCTCCTGCCCTGTAGGCCAAGCATCCTGTTCCTTCTAAGATTGCTCTGGGAAGCTGGGTGCCAAGACAATGCTCCAAGTCCTGCTGTTGATTAGGAAATATTCCTCTCATATTTTAATGCTATATAGAAAAAATTTTAAATCATCTTTGAGTCAACATCAAGATGCTGCAGGTGACTAATTAGTTATGGTTAGAGACATTTATTTTCAGAATGAAAATTACTACTTTCAAACATAATGGTACCATATATAAACAAAACACAGAAAACCACAGTGCTACAGTTTTAGACTTTCATCCTTGGAAGAAAAGCTATGACAAACCTAGACAGCATATTAAAAAGCAGAGACATTACTTTGCCAACAAAGTTCCATCTAGTCAAACTATGCTTTTTCCAGTAGGCATGTACAAATGTGAGAGTTGGACCATAAAGAAGGCTGAGCGCTAAGAACTGATGCTTTTGAACTGTGGTGTTGGAGAAGACTCTTGAGCGTCCCTTGGACTGCAAGGAGATCAAACCAGTCTATCCTAAAGGAAATCAATCCTGAATATTCTTTGGAAGAACGGGTGCTAAAGCTGAAGCTCCACTTTGGCCACCTGATGTGAAGAGCCGACTTATCAGAAAAGACCCCGATTCTGGGAAAGATTGAAGGCAGGAGGAGAAGGGGATGACAAAGGATGAGACAGTTGGATTACATCAACAACTCAATGGACAAGAGTTTGAGCAAACTCTGGGAGATGGTGAAGGATAGGGAAACCTGGGATGCTGTAGTCCATGGGGTCACAAAGAGTTGGACACAACTGAGCAACTGAATAGCAACAGTTTTGGATTTCACGAGTCCAAAATAAAGTGGGTGGTTTCTTCCAAACTTGTACTCAAGTCTGTAATTATCTCTAAAGTTCAATTCTCTTGATATGACTTCAGTCAGAAACTATGAATTCTCATTCATACTATGTGCAATGCAAGACTAAAAAACAAAATTTTATCCTGAATTTAACATATAAAAACTATAAATGCAGCCATAAAAATAAGAAGATTATTTCCCCATAATTTTGAGAAAAAAAATTTTTACATGCTTTGGAAATGTAAGTGAAAAAAATATGGTCCAAAAATGCAGGTTATAGTCTTTTTTTTGTCCCACTGGCTGTGTGACCTTTATGTGTGTGGACTTTAGTTTCCTTTTTAAAGAAATAATAAGATTGTGTGAAATGAACTCAAAAGTTCTGTAATTATACTGGCTTTGTGCTCTTATTTCACTTCTTACTTCTTACTGTTTCTGCAGATTATTTACTCTTGTACACAAGTTTTATTTTTTCATCAAGTGTTTATGGAGTGGCCACTCCATTTCAGGCAAATTGCTGGACATTAGAATATAGACATAGAGAAAAATATGGTTCTTATTCACATAAACCTTGCAGTTTAGTGGGCAAGAAAGGCATTCAACAAATAAGTCAAAGCATTATACTAGATGATGATCTTGAAGAGGAAAAACCTCACCAGGCTCTGTGGGATATAAACTGCTGCTGCTAAATCACTTCAGTCACGTCCAACTCTGTGCAACCCTATGGACTGCAGCCTTCCAGGCTCCTCTGTCCATGGGATTCTCCAGGCAAGACTACTAGAGTGGGTTGCCATGCCCTCCTCCAGAGGATCTTCCCGACCCAGGGATTGAACCCAGCTCTCCTACATTGTAGGCAGATTCTTTACCACTTAGCCACCAGGTAAGCCCTCAGGTTATAATAGGTGAACTAATTTAGATGGAGAGCATAAGGGAGGCCACAGTGGAGAGGTGACATTTAAAGTGAGGAGTAGGAGGCGGCATGTCCCAGCCTTCTGGGAGTATAGTGCAAAATGAAAAACAGTCCAGAAAGAGGTAGACATGGAAAAGTTCAAGGAACTGAAAGGGAAATGAGGCAAAGGCAGAGCACATAAAGGAGTGTGGGCATGAATGACAGGGTCTCCTCTGAACTATCAAGAATGCTGGCTTTTATCATAAGTGTGCGGAGCTCACTAGGTAGGGATGCTGGCCCTGATGTTCAAATCCAAGCTCCACCACTTACTAGCTGAGTGACCTTGGGCAGTTTCCTCATTTAGAGTTATTGATAGGATTAGATCAATGTAAATCAATGGGATCAATGTAAATAAAGTGTATAAAACAGTGCCCAGTGGTGGTAAGCTCTTGGCTATGTATGTCATTATTAGCATCATCTTTCAGGCTTCAGAAAAGCTCAGAGGAAGGAGAACTGCACTCCAGGAGCTGAGGCCTGGGCTCTAGGAGCATTTCTTCCCATACAGCCTGTTTCCACCATAAAATGAGGAAACTGTGAAAGGAATTGAGATAACCCTGAATTGTAATAAAGAAACAAACAGGTAGCTTCAAACAAATATAAAAAAAAATGATTTTTGAAATTAAATGGATGTTCTAATATGGAAAAAAGATTTAAGAATTTTTGATTTGTATAATTTTAGTTCTAGAAGATGAAAATGACATCCCACTCAACTATCCTTCAAAATTTATTGACTGTACCATCATTTCTGGTTCCCTTTCACCAACAGTGAATCTTTCAGAATCTCTGTAATCACCTAGGGGTTTCCCAGGTGGTGCCAGTGGTAAAGATTCCACCTGCCAATGCAGGAGACGCAGGTTCGATTCCTGGTCAGGAAGATCCCCTAGAGAAGGTAGTGGCAACCCACTCCAGTATTGTTGAAGAGGAAAAGTTAAAATTTTACATAACCTCCTGCTCCTTCTGCCTCTGTAACTCAGCTTGCTCCTTGCAAAGTCTGGATCACATAGGTCACGCAGTCTCAGAAAGTGGGAACTTACAATACTAGGAACTGGAGCTTATCTCAGGCACCCTTGTCCTGCTGTTTGCGACTGCCCAGCTCCTGTAAACCTGCTTAATCATGCCTGTCAGTGTAAAGGTCAGGCACTCTCCTCCCTATCTTGACTGCTGTTCCCACGGGCACAAAACTCCTTAGTTTAAATCAGCCTATTATCAGCTAGTGTTGCCCATTATAGTCTGTCCATAAACACTCTGTAGCCCCTTTGTTCAGGGCTCAGAGCTTACAGTGTTAACTCCATTGGGCCTGCTGGCATAATAAACATGAGTTCTCCAACTCTCCGAGTGTGGTGCTTGGTTTCTTGATTACTGGTTTCTGCAACATTCTCACCTGTAAAATCCCATGGACAGAGGAGCCTGGTAGGCTACAGTCCATGGGGTCACAGAGTCAAATACAACTGAATGACTTTTAACTCCCTCAGTCATAATCGCCTAACTTAACTGTTTCACATTGCAATCTAGAAAACTCAGCATATAAACTTCTCATCCATGGTGATGTGAGTAAGGTGGCTTAGTGAGTAAAGAACCTGCCTGTCAATGCAAGATATGTAAGAGATGCAGGTTTAATCCCTGGGTTGGGAAGATGCCCTGAAGGAGGGCATGGCAATCCACTCCAGTATTCTTGCCTGGAGAATCCCCATGGACAGAGGAGCCTGGAAGGCTACACTTCATAGGGTCACGAAGAGCCAGACACAACTGAGCAACTGACACACACAAAATCTGTAAACAAACGACAAACCTTCAGATAAAAATCAACTGTAATATACACTTGAAATATTACAAGCAGATAAGGTCCCATGCAATATCACTGCCAACTCTAATCTTGTTCTTAGTACCTATTAGAGGCTGCACATCAGTGTGGCATTCTCTTAACTCCTTTTGGAAAGTATGTCAAATAAAAGCTTTAGGCAATGCTTTATAATAAATCATACTCCCATATTTTCCTCTCGATAATTCTTGTTCTCTTGCTGTTCCCTCTTGACCTCTCCTCCTGACTTATTACCAAGTGATCAGAACATTATAAAATAATGGCTGAAAAAAGGGAAGAGTGTAAGGACCTCCCAACTGCTTGAACCTGCAAAAGTTCATAGATATTTTGAAGTCCCAGAATTTTTCCTATATGGTAGCAGATTAAAAGGAGCTTTCTTCATGGATCTCCATGGATCTCAATGTCAACCAGGAATAAGGATCCAGGAATAAGGAATAAGGATTCCCAACCCAGACTTTCTCAACAGCTATTATATAACGTGAGGTTTCCTAAACTTTTATAAACAAAGTGACCAACAAATTTTCTCTGGATTTTAGCACCAGTTTAATTATGCATCTTGTTTTTCTTTTTTTAAAACTATACAGGCTTTTAAACTTACCCCAATAGCAGCTAATATTGGGGCTTGGTAAATCCACTTGATATCTCCAGCACTAAGTTCCCAGCATCTGAGACATGAAAGAGAACTTCCATGAATAGACTTGCAAACAAATAAGCAATAAGAATTAAGTAGCATTTTAAGTTTTACCAAAAACTCCATACCCAGGATTTTGATTAAGAAACAAGTAGACCAAAAAAAAAAAAGCTCCTAAAACTCCCAGTGAGGAAAAAATGTAGTGAGTCTTGCTTTCTATAATATTAGCTACCTTTTGGGGACAAGTATTATAAATAGTGGTATATTATTTTTATAACAAGAGTCAAAACTATGTTTCCAGAGCCACAAAAAATTAGTCATCTAAATGTGGTACCATTAACTCTTTACTTTTGTTATCACTGGAATGAGCCATAACAGTTAAACAAAGTTTAACAGTTGGTAGAGAAGTCCTCCCATTTTCAGAATTTACTCCATTGGCTGTAAGACACTGACATTAATATATTCTTATCCATAGACAGCAACATAAAACTAACAATAATGCAAATGATCCTTGTTAATAGGAATGTAGAAGAAAACTGAATACAAATGATTTTTATCCTTAGAAAGGAAAATTAGCTATTTGGTGAAATGTAAGTGACTAATGATCTGTGAATATTGACCAGTTTTTACATTTATTTGTAAAATCATTTCAGCATTCACAGTATTAAATATAGACATGCGATTCTTTTATTTCTCCTTTGAAACAGTTATAATAGCTTACTGGTTACTAAACTAAGCTTATTGGTTAGCTTACTAATCAGTGAGTCAAAAAATCTCTGACAGGTAGTCATTTCATATTTGCATATCATCATGACTTTTATCTTCTTTTTTTAAGAGTTTTTTTTAATAGTATTAATAAAAATACATTAGTTGTTCAGTCATGTTTGACTCTTTGCAACCATGTGGACAGTGTAAGTCATCAGGTTCCTCTGTCCATGGAATTCTCCATGCAAGAATACTGGAGTGGGTTGGCATTCCCTTTTCTAACGATCTTGGATCTTCCTGACCCAGGAGTTGAACCTGGGTCTCCTGCATTGCAAGCAAATTCTTTACCGTCCAAGCCACCAGTATATAATTTACCTATTTGCTATACTTATTTTCTGCTTCCTGCTCGCTCCAACTAGATATAAGTTTAGATAGGTAGAGATTGCTGTTGTTTTTGCTTTCTATTATAAGTGCCTAGAACATATACAGGATTTAGGTAGCCAATAAACATGTTTTGAATTAACTGAATTCAAAGTAACTTAAACTTCACCCAATCTGGTTTGTGGTAAAGGTCTTACACGAGAATAAATGGAACGGAGTTGAAAAAAACTAGTTCCATTTGAAACTTTAACATCACACTTTAAACAATTTTTTAAAATTAAAGATACATAAATAAAAGCCTTCAGTTTCTTTCTCCTTAGACCTAGCATTGATTGTAGCATTAGTAAATAAAATCTTATGAAGAAATTTTAGTGATATAATGATAATTTTTTATTCTAGATGATAAACTTATATAAGAAGTTACTTTTAAATTAATGAACAAATTGTGGATAATAAAAAGCTATTTCAACTATTTCTTGAAAGTAAAACATTTTCAGCAGACATATAATAAAAATTTTAATTTTTTATGTAAGCAATATATTCTCATTTCAAAAATCAACCTATATAAAAAGACAGACATTAAGACATTTCAGTCCTTCCCATCTTCCTGTCTATATCTGACCTTGCCCTTCTGCTTACAGGTTAATATCTTTTATTACTTTATTGTGCATGCTTTCAGTATTTTGTTGTGCATAAACAAACACATACAGATACTATAATCTTATTTTCCCCATCTTACAAAAATGCAATGTACACTCTGTTCTGTAACCTGCCTTTTCCTTTTTATAGCGTATCTTTAATTTCTTTCCATGTCAGTACTGAGAGAGCTCAGTAGCCCAGCATTCCATTGGAAGGAGGTACCACAGCTAAATCGACCAAACTCCTACACCAAAGTAATTCTGATCCAGCCACACTGAAATCAGTAAAATCAATGGGCTTGAAGACTGAATCAGAATGGACATCAAACATACGTTACTTGTTTACACAAGTAACTTGCACATGTTACTTGTTTACATAGTATTGAACACTGTCCAGTATTATCTGCATGCACCTATTTTCCACATTGTTCAGCCAGATAAGAGAAAGATAGTGTTATGGAGTCATGCAAAACGTCTATCACACTGCTCTAAAAAGGCTTCCAACTGTAAGGAAAGTGGAACATATTGTGAAAATATAAATTGAACACTGATTACTAGCTATGAGACTTGGATTTCATAAATTCTCTTTTCAGCTTTAACATTTGGTAATATCTTTATAATCCTCTTGCTTTTTGCCACAATGACATTTCATTGTGGTGTCTCCTAACACACTGGCATTCAATTATGCAATTTCAGTGAAGGAGGAAACAGAACAGGCTTTATCTTGAAAGCACGACTCCATCTTGGGCCTGACTGGACTTTGAGCTATATGCCCAGTATCTATGGAAACGACATACCAACTGGAAAACCAGACCTCCCCCTCCCCACCCCCCGCCATGGAAGAGCCCCAGGGCTCATACCTAGACTCTCCTCAACTAAAAGAATACCCTAATTATCTGTGTTACCGAATAGAATGATAAATTCTATTGACCACAGGCCTATTGACAATTGTCCACTGTTAACTACCTAGGCTTAAGGCATATGAATCATGGGTTATCTTTGACTGGGCCTTTCTTTTCCTTTGTTCAGACTAGTTTCAGGGAATTTGGGGAGGTGGGTTTGGGCACGTACACTTGGGTATATAAGGTTTTCACAAGGACTGGTCAGGGTCCTCGTCTAAGAGGAGACTCTGCCTTGGACCCGCCAGTGTAATAAATTGCACTCCACTACCTGCATTGTCCTTCTGAGTGAGTTTGTTTCCTGGAATCAGCTCTACAAAATACTCATATCTGGAAGTAGGTCAAATCAGCTACTTCTAAAAACAAGAAAAACTTGACTTTGATCATTTTCAATGTCAAAGTTTTAAATTTGTCCTTTGATAAGAGGCAACCAAGGTTTCAGATTTTTTTTTTTAAAGGAAATGCTGTTGATTCTTGGTTTTTCATTAATTATTCAATGACCCAGCTCACACTGTGTTTGTGAACATGGCCAAGAAACTACCCTCTGTTCAGATTTTTTTTAAAAAATTAAATAAATGTCAGTAAATATGTAACTCTGAACATAAAGCATAAAATACAGCAGTCTTGAATAGTAGAGCATAGACAGGAAAGTAGGTCCTTCTGCAGCCAAGCTGGGAGCAGGAAATGCATTGTTCTGCCAGAGGGACCCAGTACTGGAATACTGTATTGTCTCCAGCACTCACACTCTGATAAGAGAAGAGGAAGTGAAGTAACCTCAAAGCCATGCAGATTTCCCAGGAATGATAGAGTGTAACACTTCTTGGTCCTTTCCACTGCAAGCCTTAATGTTCCTATTGGCATCTCTTATCTCCTTTGAGTGAGCAGGGAGACAGTAATAAGGTATCTCATAAGTATTTTTGCTTTTGTAAGTTAAAAAGAAAGGGCAAATAATTCACTCTTTAAGTCATTTGTCCAATCTAAACTGCAGGAAATTTCCTAAAGGAAATCAACCCTGACTACTCATTGGAAGGATTGATGCTGAAACTGAAGCTCCAAGACTTTGGCCACGCGAAGAGCTGACTCATTGAGGAAGACTCTGATGCTGGGAACGATTGAAGGCGGGAGTAGAAGGGGACAACAAAGAAGGAGATGGTTGGATGGCATCAGCAATTCAATGGACATGAGTTTGAGCTAGCTCTGGGAGATGGTGAAAGAGAGAAGCCTGGCACGCTGCCGTCGCAAGGTGTCGGACAAGACTGAGTGAGCGAACTCAACACAAACTACAGGACTCAGTTATCTTACCCTGTGTTAGTCAGCACTTTGCTAGAACTTTAGAGCTGGAAGAAGACTTTTTGTATATTCAATAGTTTAAAGTACCTTCTAAAACTGGGTCTTATCTGCTTACTTCTTAATGTCCAAGATACAGAGAAAATAAGAGTTCTAGCTTTGAAAGTCCAGATCAGAAAAAGATAAATCTCAAGTATAAGATGCATGAACCAGGACCCCATGTGGCCTTTGGAGATGCTCCCAGTCTGCTCTCTCCACCTGAACTTTGTGACGTGACATTATATGTAGGTCAGACGACACTCAAGAAAACCCAAAAATCTTTTTATCTTAGACAAGCTGAATTTCACGAGAAATCAAATCAGGTAATTATGAAATTATGCCATGAACATGGTAACACAGTTTTATTTTCTATGCAAAATAAATGTAAAATGACCTCTTAACCCAATTATCACACTCAGATCAGAACACTACAGAATTCAAGATTTTTGCCACCTCATGTGAAGAGTTGACTCATTGGAAAAGACTCTGATGCTACAAGGGATTGGGGGCAGGAGGAGAAGGAGACGACAGAAGATGAGATGGCTGCACGGCATCACTGACTCAATGGACATGAGTCTGAGTGAACTCCGGGAGTTGGTGATAGACAAGGAGGCCTGGCGTGCTGCAATTCATGGGGTCGCAGAGTCGGACACGACTGAGTGACTGAACTGAAGGTAGGAGTAAATATGCTATGCAGAGGAGTCATATGATCTAACTTACAGTTAATATTTTTACATTAATTCGTCTGTTTTAGAGCAATATTTAGCATCAGTTGTAGTTTTGCAAGTATCATGTACCTAACGGATTTTTTCTCAAAATGATAAACTCATATTTCCTATTTGTTCAGCAAAGGAATTATGATTATTAATAACAATACCTAGTTAATAATTTTTAAGAAAAAATGCATGATAACTAAGGAAACTACATATTTAATTCAATATATAATGCACTATGAATATATTTGCTTTCTTTCCATGCTCAAGGTCTGGAAGAGCTATGGAACAGATGAATGAGTCGAAGTGTTCCAGGGTATGTATAGGCAATCAAGTCTCATTCTACTCATCTCTCACAAGAGAGGATTGGACCAAACAATGCTTTTGGTTTTACCCTCTCTAAAATTCCAAATCTGAGTGATTTGGTTACATATCTCAGGGTAAAATTAGTTAGCATTATTTAGTACCTCTTTACTGACTCAATCTCCCTCTCTCCTTCAAGAAATCAAACAGCAAGACTGCAGGTTTTCTTTGAGATTTCCAATATTGCTGTGTAAATATAACAATAATGATAACAATGTAGATAACATTAACCCCCATGTCTGTGTAAGTCATTTCAGTCATGTCCAACTCTGTGTGGCTCATGAACTGTACCCTGCCAGGCTCTTCCCAGGCAAGAATATTGGAGTAGAGTGCCATTTCCTTCTCCAGGGGATCTTTCCAACCCAGGGATCAAACCTCAGGTCTCCTGCATTTGGCAGGCTGTTTCTTTTCCACTAGCGCCACCCGGGAAGTCCTCATTAACCCTCAAGTCTCAGCAAATGCAAATAGCAAAAAGAGATAAAGGTAAGTAAAAATGAAACCCTGCAGGATCCTCCTGGGTACAAGCCCCTCCACATTCCCACTTCTTATTTGGGAAAAAGCTTTAGCTTTGTGAAATGAAAATATCTCCTGCAATATCAATAAACAAGAAATGTCACAGCCTTTAGCAATTTCTGGCCTCCAAATGTGAATGAGGGCACCCAAAACCATGATCCAACAGATGCTGCCACTTCCCCACTCGGAGGTAATTGCTGAGGAACTTGGGGAATGCAAGAAACAGCCAACCACCACTCCTAAGGCTGAACAAGGAAATAGGATTTAGCACCAGAGAGCTGAGCTGCATATGAAAAGAATGAATTCAGTGAGCCCAGAGACTTGCATCTTCCCATACACAGAATGCTAAATTCCTTAACTTGATATCCAATCTTTGATGTCCAGACTGCTTACTCTCATTGTTGCAAACTTGTATATAGACTAACTCCCCACTCCTTGGAGCAGTTTTCTCAGAGCTACTGAGATACTGTCTCCCGGGCTCTGAGTCCTAAACATGCACACCAAACAAAATAATTCTGCTTTCAGGTTGTGACTATATTTTTTAGTCTACAGTCTTCAAGGGCTTCCCCAAGTTTCAAAGAGCAGACTCAGTTATTAATTAGGAAAGTGAGAAAATGCAGAAACAAAGGAAAAGCAGTCAAGCAAGAAAAGTAGTAACAACATGAACAGAGTTGCAGGACTCATAGATAATGATCTAATGATCCAGCAACCCCACATCCAAGGAGCGGTGGCTGCAGGGGCGCAGGAGGGCCTAGAGGAGCTATTCCATGTTCAAGGTCAGGAGGGGCAGCGGTGAGGAGATACCCCTTGTCCATGGTAAGGAGCAGTGGCTGCACTTTGTTGGAGCAGCCATGAAGAGATACCCCACGCCCAAGATAAGAGAAACCCAAGATAGTAAGTATTGCAAGAGGGCAAAAGAGGGCAGACACACTGAAACCATGATCACAGAAAACTAGTCAATCTAATCACACTAGGACCACAGCCTTGTCTAACTCAATGAAACTAAGCCATGCCAATGGGGCCACCCAAGACGGGAGGGTCATAGTGGAGAGGTCTGACAGAATGTGGTCCACTGGAGAAGGAAATGGCAAACTAATTCCGTATTCTTGCCTTGAGAACCCCATAAACAGTATGAAAAAGCAAAATGATAGGATACTGAAAGAGGAACTCCCCAGGTCAGTAGGTGCCCAATATGCTACTGGAGATCAGTGGAGAAATAACTCCAGAAAGAATTGAAGGGATGGCGCCAAAGCAAAAACAATACCTAGCTGTGGGTGTAACTAATAGAAGCAAGGTCCGATGCTATAAAGAGTAATGTTGCATAAGAATCTGGAATGTCAGGTCCATGAATCAAGGCAAATTGGAAGCAGTCAAACAGGAGATGGCAAGGGTGAACGTCAACATTCTAGGAATCATGGAACTAAAATGGACTGGAATGGGTGAATTTAACTCAGATAACCATTATATCTACTACTGTGGGCAGAAATCCCTCAGAAGAAATGGAGTAGCCATCATGGTCAACAAAAGAGTCTGAAACGCAGTACTTGGATGCAATCTCAAAAACAACAGAATGATCTCTGTTCGTTTCCAAGGCAAACCATTCAATATCACAGTAATCCAAGTCTATGCTCCAACTAGTAACATTGAAGAAATTGAAGTTGAACGGTTCTATGAAGACCTACAAGATGTTTTAGAATTAACACTCAAAAAAAATGTCCTTTTCATTATAGGGGACTGGAATGCAAAAGTAGGAAGTCAAGAAACACTTGGAGTAACAGACAAATTTGGCCTTGGAATATGGAATGAAGCAGGGCAAAGACTAATAGAGTTTTGCCAAGAAAATACACTGGTCATAGCAAACACCCTTTTCCAACAACACAAGAGAAGACTCTACACATGGACATCACCATATAGTCAACACCGAAATCAGATTGATTATATTCTTTGCAGCCAAAGATGGAGAAGCTCTATACAGTCAACAAAAACAAGACCAGGAGCTGACTGTGGCTCAGATCATGAACTCCTTATTGCCAAATTCAGACTTAAATTGAAGAAAGTAAGGAAAACCATTAGACCATTCAGGTATGACCTAAATCAAATCCCTTATGATCATACAGTGGAAGTGAGAAACAGATTTAAGGGACTAGATCTGATAGATAGAGTACCTGATGAATTGTAAACGGAGGTTCAAGACATTATACAGGAGACAGGGACCAAGACTATCCCCATGGAAAAGAAATGCAAAAAAGCAAAAATGGCTGTCTGAAGTGGCCTTACAAATAGCTGTGAAAAGAAGAGAAGCCAAAAGCAAAGGAGAAAAGGAAAGATATAAACATCTGAATGCAGAGTTCCAAAGAATAGCAAGAAGAGATAAGAAAGCCTTCTTCAGCAATCAATGCAAAGAAATAGAGGAAAATAACAGAATGAGAGAGACTAGAGAACTCTTCAAGAAAATTAGAGATATCAAGGGAACATTTCATGCAAAGATGGGCTCAATAAAGGACAGAAATGGTATAGACCTAATAGAAGCAGAAGATATTAAGAAGGGGTGGCAAGAATACATGGATGAACTCTACAAAAAAGATCTTCACGACCAAGATAATCACGATGGTATGATCACTCACCTAGAGCCAGACATCCTGGAATGTGAAGTCAAGTGGGCCTTAGAAAGCATCACTACAAAAAAGCTAGTAGAGGTGATGGAATTCCAGTTGAGCTATTTCAAATCCTGAAAGATGATTCTGTGAAAGTGCTGCACTCAATATGCCAGCAAATGTGGAAAACTCAGCATTGCCACAGGACTGGAAAAGGTAAGTTTTCATTCCAATCCCAAAGAAAGGCAATGCCAAAGAATGCTCAAACTATGACACAATTGCACTCATCTCACACACTAGTAACGTAATGCTCAAAATTCTCCAAGCCAGGCTTCAGCAATACGTGAATCATGAACTTCCAGATGTTCAAGCTGGTTTTAGAAAAGGCAGAGCAACCAGAGATCAAATTGCCAACATCTGCTGGATCATGGAAAAAGTAAGAGAGTTCCAAAAACACATCTATTTCTGCTTTATTGACTATGTCAAAGCCTTTGACTGTGTGGATCACAATAAACTGTGGAAAATTATGACAGAGATGGGAACACCAGACCACTTGACCTGCCTCCTGAGAAATCTGTATGCAGGTCAGGAAGCAACACTTAGAACTGGACATGGAACAACAGACTGATTTCAAATAGAAGGAGTACGTCAAGGTATTGTCACCCTGCTTATTTAACTTCTATGCAGAGTACATCATGAGAAACACTGGGCTGGAAGAAGCACAAGCTGGAATCATGACTGCTGGGAGAAATATCAGTAACCTCAGATATGCAGACGGCACCATTCTTATGGCAGAAAGTGAAGAGGAACTGAAAAGCCTCTTGATGAAAGTGAAAGTGGAGAGTGAAAAAGTTGGCTTAAAGCTCAACATTCAGAAAACTAAGATCATGGCATCTGGTCCCATCACTTCATGGGAAATAGATGGGGAAACAGTGGAAACAGTGTCAGACTTTATTTTGGGGGGCTCCAAAATCACTGCAGATGGTAACTGCAGCCATGAAATTAAAAGACACTTACTCCTTGGAAGGAAAGTTATGACCAACCTAGATAGCATATTCAAAAGCAGAGACATTACTTTGCCAACTAAGGTCCGTCTAGTCAAGCCTCTAGTTTTTCCAGTAGTCATATATGGATATGAGAGTTGGACTGTGAAGAAGGCTGAGTGCTGAAGAATTGATGTTTTTGAACTGTGGTGCTGGAGAAGACTCTTGAGTCCCTTGGATTGCAAGGAGATCCAACCAGTCCATTCTGAAGGAGATCAGCCCTGGGATTTCTTTGGAAGGAATGATGCTAAAGCTGAAACTCCGTACTTTGGCTACCTCACGCGAAGAGTTGACTCATTGGAAAAGACTCTGATGCTGGGAGGGATTGGGGGCAGGAGGAGAAGGGGACGACAGAGGATGAGATGGGTGGATGGCATCACTGACTCGATGGACGTGAGTCTGAGTGAACTCGGGAGTTGGTGATGGACAGGGAGGCCTGGCATGCTGCATTCATGTGGTCGCAAAGAGTCGGACACATCTGAGCAACTGAACTGAACTTTAATGCATAACTTTGCACTGTTCTGCAGAAATTAAGCACAAGCTCAGTGGAGCATGTTGACTACATGCTGACTACTAGCATGTAGACCGCGGGCTGGTTAAAACCAGAAGACTGGTAATAAGATTCCCAAAACATCACCCTGTTACCTAACCACTAACCAGTATCCATGACACCATCTTGCTGTGTGCTCATAAAATGTTTACTTTATGTACACACAGAGAGAGAAGGCACCCTCCAGTTTCTCTTCTCACAAAGACACTAATCCTGTTATATCAGAATCCTACCTTCAGGACTTCATTTAACCTTAATTACCTTCTTAAGGGTGCTATCTCCAAATACAGCCACATTGGGGGTTGGGGTTTCCCACATATGAATTTGAGGGAGATACATTCAGTCCAAGCAATAAGTTTGACAGTGAAAGCAATGAGCAGGAACTGAATACTTCTCTATGCTCTCCTTTCCTTTATTTGACTCATCATCACTAAAAATAGAAATAATATGAAGCAATGAATGTTTCAGCATCCATGCATCATGAAGCATCAAAAGAGAAACAGGCAACTGGGAGGCTAGTGATTCCCTAGGATGGATTCCACTTCTAATGTGCACTTGTTTTATCATTTTAATATATTTACCTATGCTGTGCAAGACAAGAAAACAAAGAGGGGAATTAAACCTATACTTGACAACACATTTATGTAAGTAGTAAGTAGAACACGTGTGTGTTAAGCACAGGTTCTAGATATTTAGGACAACTGAGCACTAAATATCCACAGTTCACCAAATATATGAGCACAAAGTATCCCTTGATACACAGGAAGTCCTTGATATTCTCGATGTCTTAATTAAGCACCAACAGGTAGAACTGATGGCCACGTATCCTCTGCCCAAAGAATGCAAATGAACCTAGGACTGCTGAGTAGGCTCCATGGCAAATTAGAACCATGGCCACATGAACTTGCCCTTACATCACTCTGAGACAGCAAGTGTGTGTCCCTGGCCCAGGGCACCTTCTGTCTGTGGGTCTCCTTGCTGCAACCTTACTTCTGGCCCTCGTAACCACATCATCAGTGGGGAATGCTAATGTGGCAGAGAGTAAGAGAAAGGAGATATGAATATTGCATAAACTCAGTTAGTGCAGTCCTTTCACCTGTGTGCACGACATCCTAAGTATGTTAACTAACCCATCTCCTTCCCCCAGCTTCTTATGGTATGTTTCAAATTGATTTCATAAACCATGGGGTTCAAGCATCCCAACTGGGTTTGTTCAGTCCCATGACTCTGGAATGGATAGCTGGCTGGTAATATATGAGAGGCTACAGGGTAATCCCTAAAGGGCAATGTCATTGAGAACAGCCACAAGTGCGAACTCCAAGCAGGAAGCCAGCCTTGAGAAAATCTGAGGCTCTTGCTTTACCTCTTCCTTTTCACCCACCTTGCATCAGCCAGAGTTGCTCGTGCTACAGCCCAGATTGTCACAAAAGCCGCTGGGAACCCTGCAATCAGAAAAGGATTCAGAGACAATACTTGTTTCAGGATTAAGGTATCTTTTACTTATACTCATCACATAAAAATATACTATTAAAATGTGAAAGAGAAAAATTGGACATGAGAAATGTTACTATGTAAACAAGAAAATTCCACTTAATTTTCATCTTGTCCATCTGAGAAGAGAGCTGGTACACTAATGTTATTTGTTCCCAAAAGTCTGAAGAAGAAGATTGACCCTATTTTCATTTGAGGGTATTTGGTTAAGCTTAACTGGAGAAGGCAATGGCACCCCACTCCAGTACTCTTGCCTGGAAAATCCCATGGACGGAGGAGCCTGGTAGGCTGCAGTCCATTGGGTCGCTAGGAGTCGGACACGTCTGAGCGACTTCACTTTCACTTTTCACTTTCATGCATTGGAGAAGGAAATGGCAACCCACTCCAGTGTTCTTGCCTGGAGAATCCCAGGGATGGAGGAGCCTAGTAGGCTCTCGTCTCTGGGGTCGCACAGAGTCAGACACGACTGAAGCGACTTAGCAGTAGCAGCAAGGTTAAGCTATGTAAGGAGGGGACTGAAGTTCCTGGAGTCAAAGGCAGGCAGTGGTCGGTGCATATAACTTTTACTTCTTGCCATTCCAACAGCCACATGCTCTCCAAGAAGCATGAAGCAACAAGAGGGACTCATGAGAAGTGACAGGAAGGCTATTGCTTTTAAAAGTTTGAATTTTTTTATTCTAAAGGTAGAAGGCTTAGAGAGCCTACACTGAAAGTTACAAAATTAGGACATTTTGATCAGTTTAGCCTCTTCTTTTTTGTTCATATTGGCTCCAGACAGAAGCATTTGCAGGTACTGAAAACTTACCAAAGAATGGTGCTATGTTAGCCTGATGATTTGAGCATGACATATTTGTCTTTAATAAATAATAATCACCGATGAGCTTGCAACGTCAAATCTATTAATTATACTGACTTTCTATAAGTCTTTGCTTCCAGTAAAGATGGACTGTTTAGTTCATGCTATATTCAGTTAGACTCTGACATCACGAAAAAAGCACAAATCATACTTTTATAGAATTCTGCAATAGAAGATCAAAGGATTTAATGGATATGTGGCCTTTTAGAAAGAAGTTTTTAAAAAAGGAGAGAGAGGCTACAGGAAGCACCTTACAAAGAGAAAAAAATTTAACTCAGAACACTTTTAACACAATAATTTTTACCTTTTAAAAACCACATTTGTAATTTTTCAGATATTTTTTCTAAGCAAAGGAACATAAAAATGTAGATTAAAATTTTCAGAAAAATTAAAATAAGGTGATATCCTACAGTAGTGAATTTCTTTGGTTTTCTTAGTGATCTCGTTGAATTTAACCTCAGTCTGCCTGTGTGGCTATTTAATTTTATAACTGTATATTCCAGTTTTATTTATTGCTTCTATATAACTCGCTCTTTTAAAAAGTCTGCTCAAATTCTACGTTTTAGGAAATTTTTGTCGAAATGAAAGTGACAGTGTTAGTCCCTCAGTCACATCCTACTCTTTGGGACCCCACGGACTATAGCCTGCCAGGCTTCTCTGTCCATTGACCTCTTCCAGGCAAGAATACTGGCGTAAACTTCCATTCCCTTCTCCAGGGAATGTTTGTGACCCAGGGATTGAACCCCCAATCTCCTGCACTGCAGGCAGATTCTTCACCGTCTGAGCCACCAGGGGAGCTCAGTGTGCTGTGCTGTGCTTAGCTGTGTCTGACTCTTTGAGACCCCATGGACTGTAGCCCACCAGGCTCCTCTGCCCATGGGGTTCTCCAGGCAAGAATGCTAGAGTGGATTGCCATGCCCTCCTCCAGGGGATCTTCCCAACCCAGGAATTGAATCAGGGTTTCCTGCATTGCAGGCAGATTCTTTACCAGCCGAGCTACTAGGGAAGCCCAAAAGTAAGGTGCTTTTATATGACAATACATACATTCTGGCATTTCATCTGACGGGTGAAAATTAAGAATAACTGCTAATACAGAGGTAAATTACCACATTCAATAAGGATAAAGAAGCAAGATTGAAACTTTTTTTTTTCTGTCTTGCACATCACTTTAAACAAGGTTTAGACCCAATTATAACTTTAGGCTCCCTATAGGTATGTAAACGGGCTTCCCTGGTGGCTCAGAGGTTGAAGCATCTGCCTGCAATGTGGGAGAACTCAGATTCAATCCCTAGGTTAGGAAGATCCCCTGGAAAAGGAAATGGCAACCCACTCCAGTATTCTTGCCTGGAAAATCCCAGGATGGAGAAGCCTGGTAGACTACAGTCCACGGGGTTGCAAAGAGTCGGACACGACTGAGCAACCTCATTTCAGTCATTTGGTAGGTAAACACTCAGCACGTTATTACTCACACTGTAATGATGTGTGGAGCTGCTTTTATTTACATTGATTTTGCTAGTTCTTAATAATAAATTGGCAAGGAAGGAAATTACCGTCTAAAGAGGAACATGTGCTGTATATGCTTTTGTAAATTGAAGACGGATATTTAAAATGACTGTTTTTGTATATCCTTATCACAAAACAAGATGTACAGAGAAGTAAAAGCAAATTCTAATGATAACTATGTTTCTATTCTTTCAACCAATCATAGCCTTAATTTTTCCTATCCCTGCCTCAATTTTCTCATAAATAATATGGCACTTTATTCTTAGCTCCAACTGCACATTTTTAAATTGCATTCAATTATCTATTTAAGAAAAGAAAGCAAAGTCGCTCAGTCATGTCCGACTAGCCTACCAGGCTCCTCAGTACATGGGATTTTCTAGGCAAGAGTATTGGAGTGGGTTACCATTTCCTTCTCCAGGGGATCTTTCTGACCCAGGGATCGAACCTGGGTCTCCCACATTGCAGGCAGATGCTTTACCGTCTGAGACACCAGAGGGGTCAGTCAAAGAGAATAAACTTCCAGTAATAAGTACAACAAAAGGTACAAACTTCTGGAAATAAGATAAATAAGTATTAGAGACATAATATACAGTATAGAAAAAGATTAGTTGTTACTCTTTTAAATTATGGTTAATTAAGTGAGCATAATATTGCACGTAATAAGATTTATAAAAGTGAGCTTTCATGTAAATCCTACTTGCTTTCATGCATGTTATTAAACCATTCAGTGAAATGATGATTTCAAATTATAATGGTTTTCTACTATAGTTGTCACTCCTATGCCAAAATGTTTCTGGGGAAATTAATACAAGTTGTAAAGGAAGGTAAGAAACTAAGACTTGTATAGAAGCTCACTGAAATCCTAACTACTTTTTTTTGTTACATTTTATTTTTCATAGAAAGATTTGAAAACTAGTTTCCTAGGTTTCAGAGTTTCCCTGGTGGCTCAGATGGTAAAGAATCTGCCTGCAATGCAGGACAAGCTAGAGACTTAGGTTTAATTCTTGGGTCGGAAAGATTCTCTGGAGAAGGGAATGGCAACCCACTCCAGTATTCTTGCCTTGAAAATCCCGTGCACAGAGGAGCTTGGTGGGCTACAGTTCATGGGGTTGCAAAGAGCTGGACACAGCTAGAGCCACTAACACTTCCTGGGTTTCAGTGAGACAAACCCCTGGCTTTATGAAGCGGCAATCTGAGTGATACAGCCCAAATAAGAGCTAATAAGGGACTGAGCAGCTGACTATCAAACCAATTCATAAATAAAGAAAAAACAAGTTTATTACTAGTGTGACCAGTGTCATAGCAAGCCAAAAAATAAATTCAAACTCAGACAAAGTCACTGTTGAATTCTCTATCAACAACTTTATCAACTTATACTAATGATGTGAGTACACAGACATAATTTTGATTTGAAGGCAAACTACCAAAAACTGTTGAGAAAATTACCGAAGTAATCCCCCCAAAAAATGTTAAACGTATCTTTTCTTTTATTTTAGTAACTGGTAGTCAAAGATAAGGGACAGCTTAAAACCAAACTGTTTTCAGAAATAAAATTTTATTCACAATTAGTATTTCATAATAAATAAAGAGTAACAGTAAATTGACCCTTTGTCTTCTTCAAGGTTATTAACTAACAAGAAATTCAATATCCCTTACTTTACATTTTTAAATGTTAAGACAATGTTAAGGCAAAACAGGCAAAAAACTTTCTTATTTTGGAGGGGGAAAAAAAAACCTTCAAATTTAATCTTGAGCCACTTAGTTAATTTTTTCCTTCTGCTGACCACCTGATCATTTACAAATTAAAATAATAGTTGTTAATCTTGAGACTTCTTAATTTTAACTACATATGAGTTTTAATTTCTCTTAAACTATAACAAACAAACAACATTCTTTCTCCATACCACATTGAGTTAGTGCCTGGTTCAGTAATCCCTCTATGACTGAAAAGGCATTTTGGAATGTGAGTTGAATCTTTTTTTTTTTTAATTACTTATGCCAAAAGTAATTCTAACTATTTCCTTCCAAAAGACATGGTAAGTCTACATAATTAGCTTGTAATTTGTATTGTTAAATATAGCCAAGATGGTTCTATAAGTTCCTTTCTGTCATTCTCATCATATGACCTAGAATTATAAATCAAAGATGCATCATTATGGATTAGAAATTCAAAAATCAAAATTTGTAGAATGGAATTATGGTTAAACAAGACACTGGCATAAGACATGATGAGCACAACAGTTCTAAATGTGTAAGGCAAACAAGGTATTTTCCCCAAAGAATCCTCTCGAGAATCTGGTCTAAGAACAGTAACCTTAAGTTAAATGTGAAAAGTTTGTTACCACTGGGAGAATCATAGACTTGATTTTAACGATTTTCCTCAATAAATAATTAAAGAGAAAGGAAAGAAAAAGATGGGGTGGGGAGAGATTATTTCAGGAAAAGGGCTGAAAGAATGCTGAAGACAGGCGTGACACAAAGCCCTGAAATCCGTAATCCACTTGAAAAGCAAAGGAGACAGAAATGCCTTACCCCAGCCTATCAAGGTGAAGCCCCACAGGTACTTGGTGTCCGAAAAGAATGCCACAAAGATTAAACTATGCAGATAGAGACCTTCCACCAGAATCCAATAGTAGTTTGTAGCCAGGAAGTAAATAAACATCACAACAGCCATCTTGCACCCAATCTGTTTCAAATAAACCAATATGGCACCGTATTAGAACTCCTAATCACAGTTTCCACCACTAAAAAGCAGTTCCTCCATTTCTTTTTAGAATCTAATGTCTCTTATAAACAGGGAAGCCAAGACTTTTGAAAGAGGCCAGAACAATGTTATTCAAATATAGCATTTCTAAGACTGCTGGCTTGATTTTATTTTTAAAAGAAGATTTTTTTTCCTTTAGAAGTAACAAGAAATCACTTTTCCTCAATTTATTCAAAAAAGAATATTTGATCATCAGAGAAAATTAGGAAAGTACAGAAAGCATAAAGAAGAAATTTATCTATTATTCTACTATGAATTTATTTTATTCTGGACTTTGTTATATGCCAAAAGTTAAACGGCTTAAAACACTAAACATTTACTGTGTCTTATGAATCTACGGATTGGCTAGGTGATTCTACTGATCTGGGAGAAGCTCAGGTAATCTTGACTAGGTTCACTCATAGAAGTCTACTTTCAACTGGCATACCATCACACCCACTTCATCCTTCATTTTAAAGAAGTCAAAAGCCAATGCAGAATTAGAATCAGCAGAGACGACAGTGAATTACAGGGAAAAGGACAAAAATAATGATGGCATTAATTCATACCATCAAGAAAATCAGTCTACCTAATTTCCAGATATACCACTTCAAGGTGATAATGCTTTCCATTAACTGAATGACTGGGTAATTCTACATACTTAATAAAACTAGGATATCTAAGAGCAAAATCAAGTACTATGGAATCTTACACGGGAACAAGTCTTTGCGTCTCTAATAAAGGAACTAAACTCTCTGGGTTTTTAAATCCCAACCTTCTAGTTTTGCAGGTAGGTTTTGCTTTTGCTTTTACTTTTAGAAGTGGTGAGCCACGTAAGGGGTCATGAGGAAAACACTTACATATTGTGATTTGTCCACAGCAGGCACTTCTATGGAGCTCTGTAGGTCACCCTGCAATATCAGGGACCGCAGCTCCTTTACTCCTATGTGAGCATGGACCACTCTGTCCTTGACAAAGATGCTCGCAGCTCTCAGCATGAAAGACACAAATAAATGCATGTGGATATAGTTCCTAGTACAATGCAGTCGTCTACAGAGAGAAAATATTTAGTATTCAGGTTTGAATAAAATTAGAAATGGAGAAAGAAAATACATAAATGAGCTCAAACCACCCCCAAAAAGAAGAAATATAATAAACCTGAACAAAAAGAGCAACAATTGGAGTCAAAAACTAAAATGTAATTTTTTGAGAGTTAATTTCAAATATATCCTGATCAGCTACCATGTTTATCCAGATTATGCAGTGTTAAATTTTATACTACAGTATAATATTATAATATACCATTGTATTATGTGTGCATACATGCTAAGCTGCTTCAGTCATGTTCAACTTTTATGTGACCCCATGGACTGTAGCCCACCAGGCTCTTCTGTCCATAGGATTTCCCAGGCTAGAATACTAGAGTGGGTTGCCATTTCCTTCTCTAGGGGATCTTCCCAACCCAGAGATCAAACCCACATCTCCTGCATTGGCAGGCAGATTCTTTACCACTGACCCACCTGAGAAGCCCCTATTTCTTCCTGTATGGTATTGAATCATCTAGAGATTATTTAAGATGAATTTCTGTCTCATGCCACCAAAATCATTTGGAAAAGGTGAAATAAGCCTTCACATCATGAATGAAATTTTTCTAACTCCTTTGACAATACTCTGCATCACTTAGCAAAAATAGACTGCAATGCAGACCCACCGTTTTAATGGTTTCACACTGCTTTGAGGCTTTAAGTCTTTCAACAAACAAACAATGAAGAATAACCCTGAATTTTTCATCAAAAATAACTTATCAAAGTCAAATAATATAACACAAGGTTGAATTCAGAAGCTTGTGTTTAGGGAAAGTATCTGGAGGCACAGATTGTGAGAGGTCTGTGTCTTTGATGAATAAGAAACAGACCTGCCCCTTTATGGAGGAAGTGATTGAGAATTACTCACCTGAAGTAACCAATAACGAGAATAGCCACAGCCAGGGATGCAAAGGAGACAGAGTATCCGATAGTGTACATGACATAAAGGCGTTCAAAGAACTCTTGCTGCAGGGCAAGAGATTTACTCAGAAAAGCATATTTGATGGAGGTAAATTAAGAGCATGCATTTAAAAGATAGGCAATGTGTTGCCACAGTCATATAATATATAAATTATTTTTATGGCCTTCCTTTTACTCCCCAGATTGAAGTCAGGGCTAACATATAATAAAATAATTGGCATTTCTCTTGCTTTAAGTGAGGCCAAACTCAATGTTTCAAGATTCACTTCATGGATTTTTCGCAGTGTTCATTTTAACTAGTTGGAATTGTATATCTAACGTGATATTTGAAGTAACTAAAACACACTGAAGGATACTTTTAAACTAGTCAAAAGGATATACCACTTTGGGAATATTATTTCTAATTTTCTTTCGCTTTTCTACCAAGCTGAAGTTTCTATGAAAGCAAAATGTACAGATTTTAAATGAGCAGTTTGATGGGTTTTGACAAACTGAGTTCTTTGTGCCACTAGCTAGTCAAAAATCCACCCACCATCCACCCCCCAGGTTAACTACTGTTCCAATTTCTGTCATCACAAATTGGCTTTATCTGTTCATGTACTTCATATATTTCTTGACTCTTCTCAGACTTCTTAGAATTATGTAGTGTATACTCTTTTTTGTCAAGACACTGTTATGATATTCACTGATATTATTACATGAATCAATAGTTCATTCCTTTTTCTTCTTTTGTATTTCAAAATGACTATAGATTCAAAAGAAGTAGGAAAAGACAGTAAAAAAAAGGTTCTCTGTACCCTTTCACCAGTATCCTCCAATGCTTGCATCTAATTACACTAAAATATCAAACTAGGAATTTGGCATTGGTGCAATTCATGTGTTTACAGTCTGTGTCATTTTATCACACATGAAAACATTTTTAAACGTCTCTGCAGTCAAGCTACAGAAATATTCCATCACAACAAAGATCTTCTTCCTGCTGTTCCTTTTACAGTCATACCTACCCTCTTCCACTCCACCATCCTTGTCACTCACCAAACATTAATCTGTTTTCTATCTCTGCAATTCTGTCATTTCATAAATGGAGAAATGAAATCCTACAGAACACGAACTTTGAGTCTGGCTTTTTTCATTCAGAGTAATAACCTCAAGACCCACTCAGGTTGTTACTCACACCAAGTTTGTACTTTTTTATTGCTGGGCAGTTTGTGGCAAATGATTAGAATAATTAAGAGATATAACTAAACTAGGGCCTTCCAGGTGGCGCGAGCTGTAGAGAACCTGCCTGCCAATGCAGGAGACATAAGAGACATAGGTTCACTCGTTCCCTCTTCCACTCCACCATCCTTGTCACTCACCAAACATTAATCTGTTTTCTATCTCTGCAATTCTGTCATTTCATAAATGGAGAAATGAAATCCTACAGAACACGAACTTTGAGTCTGGCTTTTTTCATTCAGAGTAATAACCTCAAGACCCACTCAGGTTGTTACTCACACCAAGTTTGTACTTTTTTATTGCTGGGCAGTTTGTGGCAAATGATTAGAATAATTAAGAGATATAACTAAACTAGGGCCTTCCAGGTGGCGCGAGCTGTAGAGAACCTGCCTGCCAATGCAGGAGACATAAGAGACACAGGTTCACTCGTTGGGTCAGCAAGATCCCCTGGAGGAGGGCATGGCAACCCACTCCAGTATTCTTGCCTGGAGAATCCCATGGACAGAGGAGCCTGGCGGGCTACAGTCCATGGGATCGCAGAGCCAGAAATGACTGAAGCGACTTAGCACACTGCATGGTATGTACATAACCATCATTATATTTGAAACGAGTTTCAGACTTTGTAGATAACATACAAAGTTGGGTCATGTTTCTTATAGACTCTTCTACGTTAACTGGTATCTTAAGATATCTGTTTTTAATATAACATTGATATAATATTAAGTCTAAGTCCATTTTATATTTTTATTTTCTGTTATGTTTTTCATTTCTGTGTTTTAGTTTTCTGGGCATCCCTGAATTACTTGAACAATTTGTAGAATTCCATTTTGATGTATATTTTTGGTGGTGGCTTTTGGTGGTGGCTCTAGGTATTACACTATATAATTTAATGTGGAAGATTTGATCACTGAATTTTCAACTTTCTTCTTTTCTTATTAAGTATTGAGAGCTATAAATCTATCTCGACATCTGTTTTTGCTGTTTCCCACAGTCTTTGATATACTGAGCTTTCATATTTATCCAAACTTTTGCCATTGGTCACACAATTTTCAACTATTTATGAATTATCTACATATTTTAGCTGATTTTCTATTGATTCTTTTGTGGTCAGAGAACATACATAGGCTGTGTGGTTTTAATCTTGAGATTTATTGAAACTTGTTTTATACCCCAGCATATGTTCTATCTTGATAAACTTTGGTGAGTACTTTAAAAGAATGTGAATTTTTCAGTTATTGTGAATGAAGTAAAATGAAGTGAAAGTCAGTCGTGTCTCTTTGCAACCCTATTGACTGTAGCCCTCTAGGCTCCTCTGTCCACGAGATTCTTCAGGCAAGAATACTGGAGTGAGTAGACATTCCCTTCTCGAGAGGATCTTCCCAACTCAGGGATAGGGCTCTGGGTCTCCTGCATTGCAAGCAGATTATTTATCACCATCTAAGCCATCAGGAAGGAGAATAAATGGCAACCCACTCCAATGTTCTTGCCTGGAGAATCCCAGGGACAGGGGAGCCTGGTGGGCTGCCGTTTATGGGGTCACACAGTCAGACACGACTGAAGTGACTTGGCAGCAGCAGCAGCAAGCCATCAGGGAAGCCTTTGAAGCTCCTGAATGCATGTGTATTTAGGATTATTTCCTCTTGGTAAATTGATTCTTCATAATTTTAAATATTGCTCTGTCTTGGTAATGCTCTTTGTCTTGATGTCTACATTTCTCAAAGAGAGCATACAGTTGAGCCATACTTTTATTATCCATTCTAACAATCTCTGCCTTTTAAAAGAAATGTTTAGCTCACTGACCTCAAATACAATCATTGCTGTGACTGGGTTTAGATCTAACATCTAAGTATTTGCATTCTATACGTCGTATCTTTTCTCTGAGCTTCTGTACCTACTTCCTTACCTTTTATTGGGGGTTGGGGGATGGGGAACTCAATCAGGTATTTATTAGTATTCACTTGTGTTATCTTTTACCAGTTACTATAGAGATGGTTATGCATCTTGAACTTATCAGACCTACATTTAATAATATTGAACTATTTCTCCACATAAACAGATATTTGCAATTATGTCCCTCATTTTGCTCCCTTAGCCTTTGTCACATCTAGATTTTGTTCTACATAATTTATAAACCCTAATGAGAGGTTATTATGTTTGCTTTAAGCAGTCAGCAGACTTTTAAATGAATTAAATTATAGATATAAAGATGGATATAAACATAGCAATAAATAAGGATAGGTATATAGTTCTGCTTATTATTTTAGTCTGTCATTTTTATCCATATATGTATCTATTCTGGTACTCCTTATTCTTTCCTATCAATCTTTGCTTCCATCTGATATATTTCTCTCCCATCTAGAGAATTTTTTTGAGCATTTCTTATACAGAAGTCTAATAAAGATGAATTCTCTCAGATTTTTTTCTGTCTGAAAAATATCATTATTTTCCCTTTATCTTAATGCATAGTATCACTTTTAGAATGCCATTCCATTTTATTCAGGCCTCTGTTGTTTAACCAAAAGACAAGCATCCTTTTAGTTTTTGTTCTCTTGAATATCATGTGTGCTTTTCCTCTCACTGCTTTTAAGGTTTTCTTCTTACCTTGATTTACAGCATTTTAACTATGATGTGTCAAAGTATGGTTTTCTTTTTATTTAACCTGCCTAGGGTTTCCTGAATGTCTGGGACCTGTGATTGACTTATTTCATCCACTTTATAAAATTACCGGCAATTGCCTTCTGACATATTTCTTTTGTCCTATTCTTTCCCTCTCTTCTTACCCCTAATTTCACATATCTTAAGCAATTACACATTATCTCACAATCTCAGATGCTTTTGTTTATTAAATTTACTTTTTCTCCTAATGTGTCATTTGGAAAATTTCTGTAGTCTTCCTTTCAAGTTCACTGATCTTTATCATTCTGTGTCCAGTATTCTGTTGAGCATATCAAATAAATTCTTCATTTTGAATTGAATATTTCAATTCTAGAATTTCCTCTTTTTTTTTTAAGTTTTCACATCTCTGTCAGTTTTCCCATCTGTTTATGCACTTTTTTCACTAAATCAGCTAATATATTTATGAGTCATTACCTGAAAATTACAACATCTGGATCATCTATTTTCTCTGCTTTGTTTTTACTCTAGATTTGGGGTTCCTACTCTGTAATTTTTTATTACATTATGGTCACTGTAAGTAAAAGAAGAGTTGGGACTGAAGCATGTAATATTGAGGCAGGAGGCAGATGGGCACCCCCTCCCACCAGGGTAAAGCAAATCGGAGATTCATTTTCTATTGACCAAAACTCTAAGATAAGAATAGTGGGGCAATTAAGGGAAAAGGCTGCACCCTTTATAGACCACATAGTTCTCATTTCTGGAAGCTGAGAGACCTCCTGGACCACATATGTGCAGAAAAGGCCACTTGGAGGCTAAAGGGGAGTCATGTCAAGGGATGTTCCACCCAGATGCCTCTTTAGTAGGATCCATCTTGGCTAAGAGATGCATGTGCACACATGGGAGGATCCTGAGATATACCAAATATGGACTGTGAACCAGGCAAATCACAATGATTGGCCACAGGAAACCTGAAAGAAATGCCCCATATTAGTGATTTAAACTGCCATGAAGGTACAACTCAGTGACTCCCTCTGAGTCTGCCTGCATGTCTATTCCACATGCACTGTACTCTTCTCCTAGTAAATACTTTACTTGCTTCACTACTTTCCATCTTTGTGGAAACTCTTTTCTGCAAAGCCAAAGGGCCAGGGCCCTTGTCACTGACCACTGGTCTAAGTGACTAGGATCTGGTGCCTTCACTACTGCAATCCAGCCCATATCTGGCTGGAAATCCAAGTCCCACCCCAAGCCACTGCAGACAGCGGCCCCCAAGATCAGTATTAACAGGCTGAAAAGGGCAGTCATCTTCCTCTATAGGCTTCTTGGGTGGTGAGGATGGATTACTTTGTTTTAATCTGCAGTTGGGTTTGTTGTAGTTTTTCTCAGTTTGTTGTTCTTTCCATGATTCTGTTTATCCTGGTTTTAGGTTTTGAGAGCAGAATTCCAAATTTTCCTTCAGTAGATGATGGGATCTTAGCACCAGCAGCCTCTAGAGGCCATTTTATCAGGTTTTGTCCATCTGAAGGTTTTCTAAGCTGCAGAGAAACTCTTTCTGCTTTCTGAACCATCCATCAGCTATATAAAATTCATATAGCCTTTAGACACAAGAATATATGATAATTTCTACAGTATGCTGCTGTTTTAAATATAATATTTTAATTTCACTTTGCTGTGAATTTCGCTTTGCTCTCTAGCCTGCCCTGGGCTTTCTGCATCTCAGAACGTGTCTGTCCATTATGCTGCTCTGCTCCAGTTCTCAGCTAGCCACTGCCTCATTTTAGATGAAGACCTCTTGTGCCTAGTAAAGATCTTTTTCAGCTCTATTTTGTCAGGCTTTTTACTCACTGAGATTTGTCATCTCGGGGGTTTCTCTCAGCTTTCCTGCCCTCCCCCAGCAGTCATGCTCTATGTGAAGGCCCCAGATACCCCCAAGAGATATCTCTCAGCTCCTCTGTTTCTGTCCCATGCCTTCAGCTAACAGCTACCTCTCACCCAGTGAGGGTCCTACATACATCCTGGAAAGTTTCTCTGTGTCCACCTACACTGCCCCCAGCCTTTAACTCATGCCTCCAGAAACTCAGTGAAAGCTCATGGATAAGAACTGGCTGATGCGTAATAGCTCACCCTGACTGGGCTTCATTTCTTGGAATTCAAAGCCTTTATTCTAGTCCTCATCTGATGAAAGTTCTTTTAAAAATGGTTCTTTTCTTTTTGTCCCCTTCTATGGCCTGGTTGCTCTCTTCTAATGCAGAAACAGGGATAAATACAGCCACAGGTCTCTTCTGTCATAAGAAGAGGCTTTGCTTTTTCTGCAATTAGCTCCATTTAGATTTCTGGGCATCTTCAGCTCACTGACAGGCTTTTACAAATTATTAATGTTGCATCTTACTCAGCTTATTCTTAATGCTACAACTTCTCACATGCTGACTGGAAGCAGAAGACTGCCTTTTTAAAACATTTATGACATATTTTCTCTTAATAAAATGTTAAACTTTTGTAGAAAATATTTGGGTAATGTGTAAAATTTTAAAAAAAGAGAGAGAGAGAAGGGGAAAAAAATCCATAATTCCCACACAAGCAAAAAGAAACACTGCATTTCATATATTTCTTTTCAGTCTATTTCTGTGTATCATTTCCCATTGTTTTGAATATTTGCATCCCCAATTTATATATAACTTTATTATCTGATTTTCTTCCAAGTAATTGAATAACAAAAGGATTTCCCAAGACCACAAACTCTTTACACAAAATATATATTTCAGCTGACTTAGCCAATTCTTCATTGGAAATCTAAATTCTTCAAAACATTCACTATAATAATTAATGGTTCAATGAACACTATTCCATTCAGTTCCTCCCAACTCCAAATCTTTATGCTTGAATCTCAGAAATAAAATGATAAGATCAAAGGACAAGACCCTCTTGAAGTCTCTTAATATATATTGTTAAATTGTTGTCCCAAAATTCAAACAGCCTTTAGACAGAAGGATATATAATAATTTCTACAGTATGCTGATATTTTGAATATAATACCCTAAAGAATTTAACAACATCATGGCCCCTCATAAGCAATCCCGGCCTATTTGTCCTTTAATTTCTGAAATCACTTTCTGGACAAGATTATTAGAGTGGGGTTGCCATTTTCTCCTCCAGGGGAAGCTCATGACCTAAGAATCAAACCTACATCTCCACGTCTCCCACATTACAGGCAGATTCTTTACCACTGATCCACTGAGGAAGCCATTCTCCCTTTTTTTATTAAAAGTAATTCTCTCATTTGTCAAGTCAATAATATGAAAATTATTTAAAGAACAAAACAATAGATATTTTAAAAATCTTTGTCTTATTTTCCCTATAAAAATGTGGCATGTATTCTAAATTCAGTTTTTACTTTTATCTTTTGTTTCTTACACAAAAATTCTGATTACAACCATCAATAATTAATATCTCATAAATAAATAATATCATTTTGCTGTACAGAATATCAAAACTTTAGGATATATCCAGTTTCCTTATTAAAAGATTTTTTTACATTTTTTAAGTTTTCTCAAATTATTACTTAAGGGTTGTAAACAACAGAAAACACTATTTTTAATTAAGGAGATAAAAATTACTTATGGCTAACAAAATTAGTCAAATTTTTCAGTTAAATTTTAAATCATGTTCATATAAAATAGTATATATTTTGGATATTTTACCTTCCTTTGATATTTTGACTCTTGGAATACAGAGTAGTCAAGAAGAATGGCTGTAATATTAGAGTTCAAAGTAAAAAAAAACATGATATAATTTAATGCCATTTAAAAGCTATAAAAGACTTGCATTTGTCATTTAATCCACAAATTTATAACAGAGAACACTAAACATTGTGAATGTTTATCTATTTCAATGAAATTAAAATTATTTTAAAGTGTTTTACATTAACTTGGCTTTGGCTCCACTGTAACATACACAATAATCTCCTCACATTAACTAATTTTATCTGAGAAGCATGTCAACAATGAAATACAAAACTGAAGTCTTTCAGCAACTTACTAAAGAGTCCTCAAGGTGGTAGGGTTTTGTGTTAGAAAAAAATTAAGGAAAGAAGTCCTGACTACTAATGCCTAATCAAACAAAGAGCTCTCCAACTCACCAATTCTCATGCCACTGCTCCTCCTCCCCCACAGCCAAGCATAACGAAAAATGTCTGATGTTAGGAGGGTTATGTATCATGACTGTTCTCAGGGGCCTCATAAAATCATTTATACTTCAACTTATGTTCACCCCTACCATCATACGACTACGGTGAAGTTATGCTCATCCCTACAGCATCATGCATTTTATAGATGAGGGCCGAGTGACAGGAATTTAAGCATGACTTTTAATCTATCTACCATATATAACCTAAAAGTACTATCTAGAAGTTTCTGAAATTTACATGTGATTACCATATCAGAAACAGCACCGGTAAAGAATGTGGAGACCAGGGCCCTGCTCTAGACCTTGCCGTAACTGAGCTGTGTCACTTTGATCAACCCCTCATCTCTGGTTCTAAGTTGACACACGTGTACATTGAGGTATTATGTGAGAAGATCTATAAGACACCTCCTTGCTCCTCTTTAACTCTACATACTCTGATTTTTCCTATACTAATGAAATCCCCTATTGGCAAATCTTATGAGATGAAAAACACACCTATACAATATAAAGTTACTCCAGGAACATATGGTGAGACAAGATGTTGCTATTCATATGTAACCAAGAAAAAAAATCATGAATTATATTGCTGACTACCTATTTGGATTTTTACACATAATATACCATCATATAATAGGGTTGCAAAGAGTTGGACATGACTGAGCGACTGAACTGAACTGAATGTAATATAAACATAATGTAATATAAGTGACACGTATTCACAAGTATACATACATATATCTCAGCCAGGTAATTCTAACCAAAAGAAAATACCAAAATGTTTCAGATCCTAGATCTCTTCTTAACCAGGTATCTGAAAAGCTTTCAACCTTGCTTTTATCTTTTTTGATATTTGTGTCAGATAATATAAGAGTTTTTTGTACAGTGGTTGGTAATCATTTTATTTTCCTTTAGGGGCTCACAAATACAAAAATACCATTACCTTTCCTATGTTGATATCTGGTTGCAGAAAGCGAAGGCAGTCTGAATAATTAGACCATGTTTTATTTAAACTGTGCATAAAATCCCATGTTCCATTGGGGTTACAGTGTCTGAAAGCAACTCCTATAAAGATGTGAAGAAAAACACTGAGATTGCTCAGTTCTTGTAGAGTCTATTATTTTTTTAAAAAAAAAGGAAGTTTCTATTCCAAATGAGTCATTTCACAAAAAATTAAATACCTTTATGATTGAAGTCGTAAATATAAGGAGGACACGGGACAGCCAACGTTTTCCCCACCGTTCCTCTAGGCCAACAGATGAGTCCATCCCATTCTGGGAAACAGTTTCCTTCTGATAAGGAAAAAATTAAAAAACAAATAAACAAAAATGCAGTTAGAACCAGAGAGTTATTTGTGTCCAAATTACAAAATTTTAAGTCACTGCCTATAGCAAAATTAAAGCAAACTGGTAGTTTTGTAAACTAGAATGGGATGGACATATGATGCAAACATCTCAAAATTCATCCACCTAGCCTCATTAAAGGCCCATTGCTAGGAATATTTGATTTGCATAAATTAAAAATATTTAGTGATTCTAATATATATGAATCATAGGAATGAATTTGTAAGAAACACCAAAATTCATTGAGAACAATTTCCTTTAATTGTTCTATCATAGTTGTAGCTACATTTTTTTACCCTAAGTTTTTCAAATTACTGTTGAAAAATATGACACATGAAAAAGACTGAACTTCATAGATTAGTTCCAAGATCTGGGTTTGCCTTTTTACAAATAATTAGTAATTTATTTGAGTCAACACCCCCTCCTCCGGCCCATCCACCACAACTCCAGCCTTAATTATTGCAATGGCCCCCGACTGGTCTTCCTGATTCTATTCTTGTTCCACTCGTGCAATAGCCCAAAGGCTTCCCACCTCACTCTGAGGAAAAGCCAAAGTCTCTTCAACGCCTAAAAGTCGCACAGGATCTGCTCTCTTCTCTGGCTTATCCCTCATCCTCCCACCCCAACCTACACTCCTTATCCCTCTTTGAGCTCTCTTTTCTTCCACTATCAAGTTTTATTATAATTGTCTTAAACCATAGGATTTAAGGACTTTGAGAGTGGGGAATTTTGTTACACACATTTGCTATTCTGTGTTGTTCAGGACTCTTCTCCATTAGTTCTGCATAAAACTTCCAAGA
>SJYC01131216.1:0-15687 GCA_006408675.1 Madoqua kirkii
CAGATGCCATGATCTTCGTTTTCTGAACGTTGAGCTTTAAGCCAACTTTTTCACTCTCCCCTTTCACATTCATCAAGAGGCTTTTTAGCTCCTCTTCACTTTCTGCCATAAGGGTGGTGTCATCTGTACATCTGAGGTTATTGATATTTCTCTCAGCAATCTTGATTCCAGCTTGTGTTTCTTCCAGCCCAGCATTTCTCATGATGAACTCTGCATATAAGTTAAATATATGGCTAGAGGTAAAGAATCTGCCTCCCAACGCAAGAGACACAAGTTTGATCCTGGGTCTGGAAGATCCCCTGGAGAAGGAAAAGTCATCCCACTCCAGTATTCTTGCCTGGGAAATCCCATGGACAGAGAAGTCTGATGAGCAAAGTCCATGGGGTTGCAAAGAGTCGGATCCAACTTAGTGAGTAAACAACCCACATTTATTTTAACATGAAAGGAGAAAATAATCAAAACTATTTTTTTGGATTGGAATACACACCAAAATTTAGCTAATAGACTAACATAATGCAGATTGTGAGTTAAAGGCAGCTACATTAAAAGTTTGCCATAAAATCTCACTTATCAAAAAAGGAGAACAAATTGGAAAGAGATGAGTCACCTGAGTGGGCAGGGAGGAAAATCTGACTTCTTCCAAAATTCTCTAGAAACAGTCAGGCACCATTCAAATTGTTTTGATTTTCAGTTTTGTTTTTCCTGGCTGTTTTTCCAGTTCAATAGTTACTTTCTTTTACTTTAATCTCAGAAAACATTGGATAACCTATGACCAAGTTTTAGAACTATAAATTTAATTGAGAGAAATCTGACCTCAGTTATTAAACATGAACATTTCAAATCACACTGTGTACTCTTTTTACCTGAACACATTTATTTTTGTTTCCTTTTGTACAGATGTAGTGTTTTTACTGGGATAATCTTTTCAGGAACATAATCGTCATGTAAACAACAGCTTCTAAAGATAATTTTGTTCTAAAAAAAATGTGGCCAGTTTAACCAGGAGGTAAGTTTGATTAGCATGTGCTAACTGATGATCTGTTAAATTGATCATTAGTTATTCATGAAGTGAAAGTAAGAAAATGTTCATCTTTTATATTGTTTTCTCTTCCACCTATGTTCCAGAAACACGTGTTCTTTACCATAAAGGGACATTAAAATTCACAGTGTATTTAAGCCAAAAGAGCAGTTTTCATATTCAGTGTCTGTTACTCCAAAAGCAACAACTACATCCAAAACAAAGCAGTACATTTAGAAAAATACATTTTAGCAATGTTTCCTGTGCAAATGATCATTTGTAATAGGGAAGAACACATCTGACTCCATAGTGGATCTGTTTATCTTTAACCTTTGTGTTCTATTGCCTATGCTTAGTCAAGCTGGCTCTGCATCTTTTGTGAAAGAATGCTGCCTACAGCCTAAAATATTTATATATAGGATAGCCCAATCTCAAGACTCTGACCTTTAAAGATATAACACTCCTCCATTCATATAGTGATAAAAAAAAGTTGAAGTTAAAGGATTAAAAGAATATGTTTACTGAATTCTGTCAGTTACTAAGACAGGAGAGTTCTAGAAACACCCAACTCTTTTAGATACATGCTTTGCCAGCAGCTCTCATCTCCCTAGCTTTGTGACCAGATGTGCGTTCCACTGCATATTTTGTACCCAGAGCAGGCACCTCTGCCCCTTAGAATAGAATGACATTTTTTAAATTAAAACTGGAATAAATAATTAGAGACTTGAGTTCCCTAGGGGCTCAAAAAAGATTTTCTTGGAATGAAAGAAATACAAATTACCTTAGTCAATGGAGTGATACCACTCCAAACGTGGTACCTTATGGAGAAGCTGCCACCCAAAGCCACCATGCTAATTGTCACAGGAGATTCCAAACTGCTTACTACTTCTCCTCGGGGTTGGCCAAGACTTTGTCAGGCTTGCATCCCAGTCTGAGGCTCTCCTTGTGCAACCCTGCTTCTTCACTCAGTTATCTTTCTCAGGCATTACCCTCCAATAAACATGTATACCCCTATTCTCAGTCTGTTTCCAGGAGGATTTACTAACAGTAAAGAAAAACTACAGACATTAATACAGTTGTCCTCATTACCATGTGAAAATCTGACTGGGAAATGTATTGCTGGGCTCTGCAACGATGCTGGATGCATGAATTCATGGCCTTTGGACTGATCTGAGAGAGAGGAGGGGGTGGGGGTAGCTTCACCGACTAAAGACACAGAGTTATTCAAAACAATTGAAAGAACTGGCCTATGGTACCTATTTTGTAATGTGATCCAGTGTTTCCCAGATACTAAGCATTTATTATACACAAGCCACAAGCTAATTCTGCTTAGATGAGTTCCCTCTGTTGTTCTATCAATATATTAAAACTTTTAAATATATGTCTTGGCTGGGAATGAAGAAACTGAAGACCAAACAAGCTGTCAACGTGTCTATGCAAATCTCTTTAATGTAATGTTCAAATTTCGTTGAAAGTGCCAAAAATGTAAATATTATCACAAACTGTCATTTTACATAACTCAATCTATAAACATAAATGGAAATCATTGTTAAGCAACGGGTCTCAACCAGAGGCAATTCTGCCTCCCAAAGGACCATGGGCAGTATCTGGACACATTTTTGTCACAGCCAAGCAGGGGTTGGGGGTTGCAACTGGACTTAGTGTAAAGAGGACAGAGATTCTACTAAATATCCTACAATGGACAAGTCAGTTCCCATAACAAAGACTTACATGGCCCAAACTGTTGAGAAACTTTTGACTTAAAATTATAGAAAAAGTGTTCAATGTCCTGAATTTTCTAAAGCTAAAAGGAAATATCCTTCCCATGGTAGCATAGTGATTTTTTTCTTTGTTGTGTTAAACAATGTCTCTCCATTTCCTTAGAAAAATTAATCTGGGACACTGAATAAAATAAATGGTTAGAGGTCATTTGCCCCTTATATAAGGAAGCTGCATTTTCAAACACATTATCCAAATACCTTGAGACAGAAACAATTAGAGATCACCCAAGTTCTATCACTGTCACCAAATTCTTAGTTTTTTTCATTCTTTCACATTCTTTCTGTTATCTGGGTGAAATTTTTCAGATTTGAGCATACCCTACGTTTGAGCATTCATTGACAATTTTATTGCTCAATGACAACATACCTCGTTTGATTTTTTTTTTTTAACGGATTTATTTCACATGAACTATCCTGGTCATATTAGCCGGGCAAAACACACACACACACACACACAAACTGCACGTTTAGAATAACTGAAATTTAAACTGGCCGTTTGAAAGCCAAGAACATAGTATTAAGTTTAGACAGTATCCGTGCATAAATTAATACCTTAATTTTCTCACGGGGAAAGAATTTAAAAAAAAACAAAAAACTAATTGGAGACTTTACTTGCCGGTCAAAATGCGCCCCCTTCCGAACAAAAGAGAGAAATAACGTTGGTTTCAGTCATTCAGTCACAGGGCTCTTAAACTGCATTCCACTCAACACTACAAGCATCTCTTTCTAGCTCATCTGAGTGTAAATCCTACATTTTATTTGATTCAAAACAATGTGAGGATGAATTATGACTTGTACATTATAGAGACTCCTTTGTGAAAGATCACCCAGAAACTCTCTGAAGGATACTAGCAGTCCGAAAATGACAATTGCCACTTATTCTAAAAACGAACAACTCAGCTTTAACAAGTTACGTATACTTTTCTACCTAGTTTCCTCTCTTTAATGATGCATGATTCTATATTAGCGAGATCCAGTTATCCTTTCAGGCAGTAGTCACAAACAATCCTAGAAATTTAAGTTCTCAAGACGGATGGCAAATTGCCAGCAGACAAAAAACAATTTAATTAAACGAGGAACCAAGAAGTCTAACAGTAAGAAAAGTTCCTCACCTCACAATCTCACTCTACTGATCCAGAAAGCCATGGTTCCTAAATATCCTCTGAATTAGCAGATGCCAAGATGCTGTCAGGAATACCACCCCAGGACATCATTCGCCTAAAGTATATCTCTGCAGCCTGTCACTATATGCCTGTTGAACCCTGCCGGGTGCACGTCTGTGTGTGCGTGTCTGTCTGTCTACCTCTGTGTGCGTTAGTGCGTGGATGTGTAAGGATGCGCGCACCTTGGTCTCAGGCAAGTCCTGGCGTTCCGCCCTAATGCCGGCCCCGGCTGGTGGCTCCGGGAAGCAGGTGCCTCGGGGCACTGGCTCTTACCTGGGCTCCGGCGAGAATGCAGCAGCCGAGCAACAGCCACCCCCAGAAATGCAGCGAGGCCCCTGGCCCGGCCATACCCAGACCAGCCCGAGCCAGGAACTGGAACATTCTTCCCGGAGCCCGGGATAAGCTCCACACTCGCAACTTGGCCGGCGCGAGGCAAACTTGTGACTGGGAACGCGGCGCAACTGGGAGTCAGGTTCGAGGCTACAGGCCGGGATGCCCTGGACCAGGCTGTCCGCACCGCGTGCGTCTGGGGTTGGGTCTTGCCTCTCGGAGGCTCGCGCCTTGGTCGGTACTTTCAGGCTGAGCTGCTCGAGTCCCAGTGGATGCGCGCGCGCCCCTCGCGCGGATGCCAGAGCGGCAGGAAGGCGCTTGCGCTTCTCTTCCGAGTCATTCTGTCCCGCAGCTCAAGGGAACCCGAGGGCGACGGCTCCGGAGCGTCGCTGCTGCCACCCGCAACTCGCACTGTCACTGCCTTCCTCCCCTCTGTCTCACGTTCCAATGCCCTGCCTCTAGGGGCACCCTGGGTCGCTGAGGAGTGCCCGAACTTTCCCTCCTGTGCAGACGCGGGCTGACCACCAGCCGCTGAGACCCGAACAGCCTGGTTAAAGATTTCGGAGGCCAGGTGCATCCCCCATCCACGACTCTAAGCTGAACAGTACCCACACCTCTAAAGTTCTGATTGCCTTTCTCTTCAACCACTGTACTAATGCTGTGCCTGTGGGGCGCAGGAGCGGAGAGAGGGTCTACTCCAACAGAAATCTCTAGGTCAAAATTTTTTGGATCTTTATATTTTTGGATCCAGGCATTAAAAAAAACTAATATTCTTTAATATTTTTCTGTGTGTAAACACTTTTGTTTGAGACAAAGTCTTTATTTTTCTTAGAGGCATAATCTTCAAGATGCCAGAGACTTTGCTTCACAGACATTGAATTGAAGAATATTCAGTTTCCCAGCATTTGATAAAATTTGGAAAGAATGATTCCCATAGATGAAACACAAATTCACTTATGTCCTCTTGACAATGAGCATCTGACGTGTTACCAATGGTTTTCATTTGAATGCCGAAGTGAAAACGGAGTTTGCTTTTAAAACGAAGATTGCTAAAGACTGCGTGCTCAGTTGCTCAGTCATGTCCAGGTCTTTAGGACCCCGTAGACTGCAGCCTGTTAGGCTCCTCTGGCCATGGGATTTCCCAAGCAATACTGGAGTGGATTGCCATTTCCTCCTCCAGGGGATCTTCCCCACCCAGGGACAGAACCCAGGTCTCCTGGGTTTCCAGCATTTGCAGATGGATTCTTTACCACTGAGCCTTCCCCCTTCCGAACAAAAGAGAGAAATAACGTTGGTTTCAGTCATTCAGTCACAGGGCTCTTAAACTGCATTCCACTCAACACTACAAGCATCTCTTTCTAGCTCATCTGAGTGTAAATCCTACATTTTATTTGATTCAAAACAATGTGAGGATGAATTATGACTTGTACATTATAGAGACTCCTTTGTGAAAGATCACCCAGAAACTCTCTGAAGGATACTAGCAGTCCGAAAATGACAATTGCCACTTATTCTAAAAACGAACAACTCAGCTTTAACAAGTTACGTATACTTTTCTACCTAGTTTCCTCTCTTTAATGATGCATGATTCTATATTAGCGAGATCCAGTTATCCTTTCAGGCAGTAGTCACAAACAATCCTAGAAATTTAAGTTCTCAAGACGGATGGCAAATTGCCAGCAGACAAAAAACAATTTAATTAAACGAGGAACCAAGAAGTCTAACAGTAAGAAAAGTTCCTCACCTCACAATCTCACTCTACTGATCCAGAAAGCCATGGTTCCTAAATATCCTCTGAATTAGCAGATGCCAAGATGCTGTCAGGAATACCACCCCAGGACATCATTCGCCTAAAGTATATCTCTGCAGCCTGTCACTATATGCCTGTTGAACCCTGCCGGGTGCACGTCTGTGTGTGCGTGTCTGTCTGTCTACCTCTGTGTGCGTTAGTGCGTGGATGTGTAAGGATGCGCGCACCTTGGTCTCAGGCAAGTCCTGGCGTTCCGCCCTAATGCCGGCCCCGGCTGGTGGCTCCGGGAAGCAGGTGCCTCGGGGCACTGGCTCTTACCTGGGCTCCGGCGAGAATGCAGCAGCCGAGCAACAGCCACCCCCAGAAATGCAGCGAGGCCCCTGGCCCGGCCATACCCAGACCAGCCCGAGCCAGGAACTGGAACATTCTTCCCGGAGCCCGGGATAAGCTCCACACTCGCAACTTGGCCGGCGCGAGGCAAACTTGTGACTGGGAACGCGGCGCAACTGGGAGTCAGGTTCGAGGCTACAGGCCGGGATGCCCTGGACCAGGCTGTCCGCACCGCGTGCGTCTGGGGTTGGGTCTTGCCTCTCGGAGGCTCGCGCCTTGGTCGGTACTTTCAGGCTGAGCTGCTCGAGTCCCAGTGGATGCGCGCGCGCCCCTCGCGCGGATGCCAGAGCGGCAGGAAGGCGCTTGCGCTTCTCTTCCGAGTCATTCTGTCCCGCAGCTCAAGGGAACCCGAGGGCGACGGCTCCGGAGCGTCGCTGCTGCCACCCGCAACTCGCACTGTCACTGCCTTCCTCCCCTCTGTCTCACGTTCCAATGCCCTGCCTCTAGGGGCACCCTGGGTCGCTGAGGAGTGCCCGAACTTTCCCTCCTGTGCAGACGCGGGCTGACCACCAGCCGCTGAGACCCGAACAGCCTGGTTAAAGATTTCGGAGGCCAGGTGCATCCCCCATCCACGACTCTAAGCTGAACAGTACCCACACCTCTAAAGTTCTGATTGCCTTTCTCTTCAACCACTGTACTAATGCTGTGCCTGTGGGGCGCAGGAGCGGAGAGAGGGTCTACTCCAACAGAAATCTCTAGGTCAAAATTTTTTGGATCTTTATATTTTTGGATCCAGGCATTAAAAAAAACTAATATTCTTTAATATTTTTCTGTGTGTAAACACTTTTGTTTGAGACAAAGTCTTTATTTTTCTTAGAGGCATAATCTTCAAGATGCCAGAGACTTTGCTTCACAGACATTGAATTGAGAATATTCAGTTTCCCAGCATTTGATAAAATTTGGAAAGAATGATTCCCATAGATGAAACACAAATTCACTTATGTCCTCTTGACAATGAGCATCTGACGTGTTACCAATGGTTTTCATTTGAATGCCGAAGTGAAAACGGAGTTTGCTTTTAAAACGAAGATTGCTAAAGACTGCGTGCTCAGTTGCTCAGTCATGTCCAGGTCTTTAGGACCCCGTAGACTGCAGCCTGTTAGGCTCCTCTGGCCATGGGATTTCCCAAGCAATACTGGAGTGGATTGCCATTTCCTCCTCCAGGGGATCTTCCCCACCCAGGGACAGAACCCAGGTCTCCTGGGTTTCCAGCATTTGCAGATGGATTCTTTACCACTGAGCCTTTCTAATAATGACTGAACAGCTCTAAAATACTAGAAATTGATAACTTTTATTTCTAATTCTACATATCTAAAAAACTTCACTCCTATCCTTTTTATTGTTTATAGTGCAGATAGGTGTTATAAACAATTTCATGTGCTTTTCTCCATCCATAGAATTTTCCAGGCAAGAGTACTGGGAGTGATTTGCCATTTCCTTCTCAGCGAGATCTTCCTGACCTAGGGATCTAACCTGGGTCTGCCGCATTGCAGGAAGACTCCATCTGAGCCACGAGGGAAGTCCTTTTATGAAATTAGCAAAATCTGAATCGTATAACATATCCACACACCTGCAAAATTACCAATAAAGTTCACTTTCCACTTATTCTATCAAAAGTTTAAGGGGGGAAGGGTGTGCTTTTTTTCAAAACAGGACTCTCCATAGTCACTATTATCTAAAATCTTTGGTTTAATTAAAATTTTAAATTATTTTGGCTGTGCTGGGTATTCATTGCTGCACAGTCTTTAATTGTGGCAAGCAAAGGCTACTTACTCTCTAGTTGCAGTTCGAGGGCTTCTCATTGCAGTGGCTTCTCTTGTTTCAGAGCATGGGCTCTAGGGCACACAGATTTCAATAGTCGCAGCATGTGAGCTCAGTAGCTGCAGTTCCCGGGCTCTAGAGTACTGAGTCAACAGTTGTGGTGTTTGGGCTTAGTTGCTCCATAGCATGAGGGATCTTCCTTGTACCAGGGATTGAACCTGTATCTTCTGCATTAGCAGGCAGATTCTTTACCACTGAACCACCAGGGAAGCCCCTGGTTTGATTAAATTATTTAGAATAATTAACTGTTATACTACCCTACTCAAGCAAGAAAATAATAACAGTAATAATACTGATAGCATTTAATAAGTGCTTTGCTACATTCCAGTGACTCTTCTATGTACTTAAAATAATCTCTACAATTAACCCTGTGAGATAGTATTACTATTACTCATACTTAGAGATGAGGAAATAGACACCAAGTCACTCACCCAAGGTCTAAATATTCTATCATGTGGCACTTTTGATCATCTGTTCTCATATTTGGCAATAGTATTCTTGCAAATTTTGTTACATATTCCTTGCTAAGTCACTTCAGTCGTGTCCGACTCTGTCTGACCCCATAGATGGCAGCCCACCAGGCTCCCCCGTCTCTGGGATTCTCCAGGCAAGAACACTGGAGTGAGTTGCCATTTCCTTCTCCAATGCATGAAAGTGAAAAGTGAAAGTGAAGTCGCTCAGTCATGCCCGACCCTCAGCAACCTCAGCCTACCAGACTCCTCCATCCATGGGATTCTCCAGGCAGAAGTACTGGAGTGGGGCGCCATTGCCATATTCCTTAGGCATCACAAAACCAGAAACACTTTTCCAGCCAGTTTTTATGTTCATTTGTTTGTTTGTGCCCCCTCCCAAAACTTGAGAATAATTTACTGTGTGTTATAGCGGTACTTCTGAGCCAGAGGAAGTTTTGTCCCAGGGTGCATCTGGCAAAATGTGTGAACATCTTTGATGTGTCACAGTACATGTTTTGGCATGCTAGGTAAAATAAAAAAAATAATTACACAAATCACTGTGATAGCATCAGGATATTTGTCACTCTTCTGATAAAATGCTATAATCACATATTGTGAGTCAACATGGAATGACTAGGATTTTTTACAAACTGATAATTGGGGGAAAAAACAAAGCTTTGTGCAAAGTTGATGAAATGGCTAAACCACCAAATGTCTTTGTAAATACGATCATGTCAATCCTTGAAATCAATGAAAACTAGGTAAAGGCTCTGATCATCCACATCCACAAGTGAAAAATAGGATCCAGATGATGAACTCAATTTCAAGTCAATCTTGGTCCCAAGGAAATTATGTTTATTTATGGCAAAGTTTCATTTTATATCTTGTTGTTGTTTATTTACTTGTTAGCTTGTTTTTGTCTAAATCATAAATTGACCATCTGCAAAATTAGCTGGCATGCTTTTTAAAAGGCACCTTCTGGGGCTTTACCTCAGACCTGCTGAACCCCAATATTGAGGATCAGGTTCAGGAATCTCACTCTCCTGGGTGAGTATCATACAAGATTGTTTGGACACCTCTGTCTAGATTGATTGATACACACAGCTGGTGTGGGCTCCATGGGCAGTTGAAAGGTCTGTTCAGTTCAGTTCAGTTCAGTTGCTCAATAGTGTCTGACTCTTTGCGACCCCATGAATCACAGCACACCAGGCCTCCCTGTCCTGTTTGTGCAATCCTTTTCTTCTTTGCAAAGTGTATTATCCTGTGCAATGAAGGGTCTGGGGTCAACAGTCAGCCTACTTGGTAAGAGGGAGATATGGGGACAAACAGGCTATTATCCTGACATTCCCCAAATTGACTATTTTGTTGTTGTTGTTCTGTTTATCCATCTCTAAGTACAGCCATTTTCCCTTGTTTTAATGTTGTGCTTCTTTCTTGGTTTTTATTGGGGAGAACTGAAGGATCAGAGGCTCTGCTCTGCTTCTCCCTGGGATTCCAGTACTCTCAGGTTGAGCTTCTCTTGAGCAGACCACCTACTGTCTCTAGAAATGAGTTTGGAGGGCTTCATGCTGGGAGCAAAGATTGCTGCTGTTAGCTGCTCTGCTTTTAGAGGAAAGGCAGCTAAAGCATTAAAATCAATTAATTTGAGCTTAGTTAATCATCTGTGTAAAGTAATTGCTTTGATCATTTCTCTAAGTTCTTTAAAGCTTTTTAATCACAAGCTAGGATATGCGGTTGTGCAGCTGCTGTGTGTGTGTCTGTGAGTCTGTTTGCCTGTCTATATCTGTGTGTCTGTGTGTGTTTACAATTGTATCTATTTTTAACATTCCAGGAATTTCTCAAAAATTTTAGAGTACCGATCTCAGGGATTTTTTGTTTTCCAGTATGATGCAGTTTGATTCTTTTAAAATGTGGATATGCATTTTCTTTCATTTCAGTAGGGTTTTAAACAGGAAGTACATATAAATATATGTTCTCTATTCATGTTTTCTGGAAACCCAAAAGGAAAAAGTGTATTTAAGAATTCTTGGGAATTCCCTGGTGATCCAGTGGTTAGGACTCTGCTCTTCCACTGCATGGGTCCTGGCTTTGATGGCAGGGGAACTAGGATTCCACGAGCTGCATGGAGGGGGAAAAAAAATTTAGACACATTTTTATTATAATACATATTTCAAGAGAAAATTTGCAAATGCATAAAATCACAGAGGAGAATAAAAAAACAAACAAAATTCCTCTACCCACCATTTTGTCTGCTCATAATTATTTTGAAATAAGATTGGCCTTTTACTGATTGATTATAACATCTTTTAAAGGATGAAAAACAAACACACTGAATAAGTATGTTGGGTTGGGTGGGTTTTATTATTTAATTTTCTATACTTTCTATATATTATATGATACAACATTCTGGGATAACATCCCAGAGTTATCACTGGGATGACTATCCTTGAACATGTATTTTTATATAAATCATTGAATATTGCCTTAAAATACATTTTTAAATCAAAAATTTTCTTTAAAAAAATATGTTCAAATTTAAGACTTATTGCAGATACTTATAAACTGAACTTGAACTTGTTTATAATTTTGCTGAAGCATTTCCTTACACTCTTGCTTTTGTTGGTGTTACATTTTAGAATCTTGTCCATTTAGCAAAGATGACATGTCCTTACTGTTTTTATTTTTAGTGTATTAATAAGGCTGACTAATATATATATGTATTTTCCAATAGTACCACTTCTTTTTCAAATCTATTCTTGCTTCTTGAGGGAAGCAATGAAGGGGCACACAATCTGAAGCAGGAAAGCCTGGGTTTGAATTCCGGTTCTGCCACTTCCTGGCTGAGTAACCCTGGGGAGATTACATAAAGGCCTTCCTTTGCCTTAATCTCCTCAATCATAAACATGAAAAAATAAGAGTACCACCCTCAAAAGTTTGTTGGAAAAGTTAAGTGAGATAACAAACATAAGCAGTGAGAAACTACCTGGTTCAGGGGAAATACTCAGTAGATGTTAGTTACAGTCATTGTACTGCTTTATTTCCGATTGCTATTATTAATGATTTTAACCCTGTGACCAGTGTATGAATGAGCAAAGGACTGTGGTGAGTTTGAGTGATTCTTATTTATGGAAAGAAGCACTATCTCTACTTAGAATATTAAATTTTTTTTTACTAGAAATACCAAAATGTCTTTTTGACTTTCTCTTGGCTTAATTTGAAATGTCTGAATCAGTGCAAAAGTTTAAAAAAAAAAATTTTATGGATCTGAATCTTAGTCTTTTATGGTTTCTGCCTTAGCTTTTAAGTCAAGAAAGAAACAGCATTCTAAAAACTAGAATATCTTTTCATCAGAATGTTTTCTATTTTTTCATTATTTTGTAATTTCACATTTAATACTTTAGAAGTATTAACTTTTTTAAAATGATGATTTAACAATTTTCCCAAATACCTAACCAGTTAACGCTGCATCATTTATCAAAGAAGCCACTTGTTTAATGAGAAAGATATTTTGAAGAGAGGTGGAGGATGGACTTTGCTGATGATTCCAAAATCACAACTTGGGCTCCACATGTGGCTGCTACACTAGAAGAGGTTTAAAATTATAGCAGTGTACAGGGCTTCCCTGGTGGCTCAGAGGGTAAAGCATCTGCCTGCAATGTGGGAGACCTGGGTTTGATCCCTGGGTCAGGAAGATCCCCTGGAGAAGGAAAAGGCACCCCACTCCGGTACTCTTGCCGGGAAAATCCCATGGATGGAGAAGAGTGGTAGGCTACAGTCCATGGGGTCCCAAAGAGTCAGACATGACTGAGTGACTTCACTTCACTTTGAATAGAGCATCTGTCCATTTCATCCACAGTAGAATCTCATTCATCAAACCCAGATGTTTTGGAAGAAACCAGAATGTCCATTGACAGATGAATGGATAAAAAAGATGTGGTACATATATACAATAGAATATTACTGGGCCATAAAGAGGAATGAAATTGGGACATTTGCAGTTGGATGAACCCAGAGTCTGTCACACAGAGTGAAGTAAGTCAGAAAAAGACAAACAGATACTGTATATTAACATAGGTGGAATCTAGAAAAATGGTAGTGATGAACATAGGACAGGAATAGAGACACAGATGTAGAGAACAGACTTACGGACATAGTGTGGGGGTAGAGGAGAGTGGGACAAATTGGAAGAGTAGCATTGACATATATACACTACCAGGTGTGAAATAGATAGCTAGTGGGAAGTTGCTGTACAGCACAGGGAGCTCAGCTCATTGCTCTGTGATGATCTGGAGGGGTGAGAATGGGGAGGTGGGTGGGAGGAGGCTCAACTGGGAGGTGATATATGTATACATATAGCTGACCCACTGAGAAATCAGTAACCTCACATATGCAGATGACACCACCCTTGAAAGTGAAGAACTAAAGAGCCTCTTGATGAAAGTGAAAGAGGAGAGTGAAAAAGTTGCCTTAAAGCTCAACATTCAGAAAACGAAGATCATGGCATCCAGTCCCATCACTTCATGGGAAATAGATGGAGAAACAGTGGAATCAGTGTCAAACTTTATTTTGGGGGGCTCCAAAATCACTGCAGATGGTGACTGCAGCTGTGAAATTAAAAGACACTTAATCCTTGGAAGAAAAGTTATGACCGACTGAGATAGCATATTAAAAAGCAGAGACATTACTTTGCCAACAAAGGTCCATCTGATCAAGGCTATGGTTTTTCCAGTAGTCATGTATGGATGTGAGAGTTGGACTATAAAGAAACCTGAGCACTGAAGAATTGATGCTTTTGAACTGTGGTGTTGGAGAAGACTCTTGAGAGTCCCTTGGACTGCAAGGAGATCCAACCAGCCCATTCTAAAGGAGATCAGTCCTGGGTGTTCACTGGAAGAACTGATGTTGAAGCTGAAACTCCAGTACTTTGGCCATCTGATGTGAAGAGCTGACTTATTGGAAAAGACCCTGATGCTCGGAAAGATTGAAGGCAGGAGGAGAAGGGGACGAGAGAGGATGAGATGGTTGGATGGCATCATAGACTCAATGGACGTGAATTTGAGTGAACTCCGAGAATTGGTGATGGACAGGAAGGACTGGAGTGCTACAGTCCATGGGGTCACAGAGTCCGACACGACTGAGTGACCGAACTGAACTGATAGCTAGTTGATTCACACTGTTGTGAAGCAGAGACTAACAGAACATTGTAAAGCAAGTATACTCCAATAATAAAATTTTTTTAAAAATAGAAAAGCAATTGATGGTATTTGTTGTCCATAATAAAAATCAAAGTTTTCAAGTAAAAAAAAAAATCCCAGATGTCAAAGCCCCCTGCCAAACAGTTGGCAATGTTTCTTCTGAATATCTGACTGTTAGATTTGGAAAGCTATAAGAAACTAGGCCTCTGAAGTCAGTCCTGAAGGCTTTCTGGCTGGAACTCTGGAAGTAGGCAGACAGCAGCAGGAAAAAACTTGGCCATTTAAACATGGTTATGGGCTTCCCATAAGGTAAAGAATCTGCCTGCAATGTGGGAGACCTGGGTTAGATCCCTGTGTGGGGAAGATCCATGGAGAAGGGGATGGCTACTCACACTAGTGTTCTTGCCTGAAGAATCTCATGGATAGAGGAACCTGACGGGCTACAGACCATGGAGCTGCAAAGAGTCAGACACAACCGAGCAACTAACGCTTTATGGGCTTCTTTGGTAGCTCACACCACCGTGATTATCTGGGTCGTGAAGATCTTTGTGCAGTTCTTCTGTATATTCTTGCCACCTCTTCTTAATATCTTCTGCTTCTGTTAGGTCCATAGCATTTCTGTCCTTTATTGAGCCCATCTTTGCATGAAATGTTCCCTTGGTATCTCTTAATTTTTTTGAAGAGATCTCTAGTCTTTCCCACTATTGTTTTCTTCTATTTCTTTGCACCGATCACTGAGGAAGGCTATTCTTTGGAACTCTGCATTCAAATGGGTGTATCTTTCCTTTTCTCCTTTGCTTTTGGCTTCTCTTCTTTTCTCAGCTATTTGTAAGGCCTCTTCAGGCAACCATTTTGCTTTTTTGCATTTCTTTTCCTTGGGGATGACATGCTCCTTTGGACATGACTGAGCAACTGAACTGAACTGAACTGAACTGAACTCTTGGCTCAGATGGTCTGGTAAAGAATCTGCCTGCAGTGAGGGAGACCCAAGTTTGATCCCTGGGTTGGGAAGATCCCCTGGAGAAGGGAAAGGCTACCCATTCCAGTATTCTTCCCAAGAGAACTCCATGGACAGAGGAGCCTGGAGGGCTACAGTCCATAAGGTCGCAAAGAGTCAGACACGACTGAGCAACTAACACTTTCACCTTCACTTCATTGGTAAGTTACCCCCAAAGAGAAAAGTGTGCCACAAGGAAAGGGCTGACCCCAGACTGACTTTCAGTGGCTCATATGCTAGTCTTTTTCATCTGGGAAATTTATTATTAGTAATAACGACTCGCCTTACAATGTTTGTGAATTAGACGAAATAATGACAATGTCAAAGAAACTTTTACCAGCTGTATAGAATTACTCAGATGATAGTAACTTTGGTATTTACAGAATTCTTTCATGTACACTATCATACTCAAATTGTCATTGTTAATATGCAAAGCCTACTATAAAATACTCTGTAATTAATTGGTAGTTTAAGGGAAACTAACGAAAAGGAAGCAAAAGCAAATCTTAAAATTTTCCTGAGAATTAAAGAAAAGAATTAATTCATGCAGAGCCTACTTCAGTCAAGATAAAGACCAAAGAAAATTAAGAATTTGAGCAATTGCTTGTTTGTCACCATCCCACTTCCTCTTTATACACATATATATTCTTTTTATATTCTTTTCTATTATGGTTTAGCCCAGGATATTAAATATAGGTCCCTGTGCTGTATAGGACCTTGCTGTTTATCTGTTCTAAATATAATAGCTTGCGTCTGCTAATCCCAAATTCCCAGTTCTTCCCTCCCCCAT
>SJYC01131217.1:0-49645 GCA_006408675.1 Madoqua kirkii
TTTACTAGAAATACCAAAATGTCTTTTTGACTTTCTCTTTGGCTTAATTTGAAATGTCTGAATCAGTGCAAAAGTTTAAAAAAAAAAATTTTATGGATCTGAATCTTAGTCTTTTATGGTTTCTGCCTTAGCTTTTAAGTCAAGAAAGAAACAGCATTCTAAAAACTAGAATATCTTTTCATCAGAATTTTTTCTATTTTTTCATTATTTTGTAATTTCACATTTAATACTTTAGAAGTATTGACTTTTTTAAAATGATGATTTAACAATTTTCCCAAATACCTAACCAGTTAACGCTGCATCATTTATCAAAGAAGCCACTTGTTTAATGAGAAAGATATTTTGAAGAGAGGTGGAGGATGGACTTTGCTGATGATTCCAAAATCACAACTTGGGCTCCACATGTGGCTGCTACACTAGAAGAGGTTTAAAATTATAGCAGTGTACAGGGCTTCCCTGGTGGCTCAGAGGGTAAAGCATCTGCCTGCAATGTGGGAGACCTGGGTTTGATCCCTGGGTCAGGAAGATCCCCTGGAGAAGGAAAAGGCACCCCACTCCGGTACTCTTGCCGGGAAAATCCCATGGATGGAGAAGAGTGGTAGGCTACAGTCCATGGGGTCCCAAAGAGTCAGACATGACTGAGTGACTTCACTTCACTTTGAATAGAGCATCTGTCCATTTCATCCACAGTAGAATCTCATTCATCAAACCCAGATGTTTTGGAAGAAACCAGAATGTCCATTGACAGATGAATGGATAAAAAAGATGTGGTACATATATACAATAGAATATTACTGGGCCATAAAGAGGAATGAAATTGGGACATTTGCAGTTGGATGAACCCAGAGTCTGTCACACAGAGTGAAGTAAGTCAGAAAAAGACAAACAGATACTGTATATTAACATAGGTGGAATCTAGAAAAATGGTAGTGATGAACATATTTGTAGGACAGGAATAGAGACACAGATGTAGAGAACAGACTTACGGACATAGTGTGGGGGTAGAGGAGAGTGGGACAAATTGGAAGAGTAGCATTGACATATATACACTACCAGGTGTGAAATAGATAGCTAGTGGGAAGTTGCTGTACAGCACAGGGAGCTCAGCTCATTGCTCTGTGATGATCTGGAGGGGTGAGAATGGGGAGGTGGGTGGGAGGAGGCTCAACTGGGAGGTGATATATGTATACATATAGCTGACCCACTGAGAAATCAGTAACCTCACATATGCAGATGACACCACCCTTGAAAGTGAAGAACTAAAGAGCCTCTTGATGAAAGTGAAAGAGGAGAGTGAAAAAGTTGCCTTAAAGCTCAACATTCAGAAAACGAAGATCATGGCATCCAGTCCCATCACTTCATGGGAAATAGATGGAGAAACAGTGGAATCAGTGTCAAACTTTATTTTGGGGGGCTCCAAAATCACTGCAGATGGTGACTGCAGCTGTGAAATTAAAAGACACTTAATCCTTGGAAGAAAAGTTATGACCGACTGAGATAGCATATTAAAAAGCAGAGACATTACTTTGCCAACAAAGGTCCATCTGATCAAGGCTATGGTTTTTCCAGTAGTCATGTATGGATGTGAGAGTTGGACTATAAAGAAACCTGAGCACTGAAGAATTGATGCTTTTGAACTGTGGTGTTGGAGAAGACTCTTGAGAGTCCCTTGGACTGCAAGGAGATCCAACCAGCCCATTCTAAAGGAGATCAGTCCTGGGTGTTCACTGGAAGAACTGATGTTGAAGCTGAAACTCCAGTACTTTGGCCATCTGATGTGAAGAGCTGACTTATTGGAAAAGACCCTGATGCTCGGAAAGATTGAAGGCAGGAGGAGAAGGGGACGAGAGAGGATGAGATGGTTGGATGGCATCATAGACTCAATGGACGTGAATTTGAGTGAACTCCGAGAATTGGTGATGGACAGGAAGGACTGGAGTGCTACAGTCCATGGGGTCACAGAGAGTCCGACACGACTGAGTGACCGAACTGAACTGATAGCTAGTTGATTCACACTGTTGTGAAGCAGAGACTAACAGAACATTGTAAAGCAAGTATACTCCAATAATAAAATTTTTTTTAAAATAGAAAAGCAATTGATGGTATTTGTTGTCCATAATAAAAATCAAAGTTTTCAAGTAAAAAAAAAAATCCCAGATGTCAAAGCCCCCTGCCAAACAGTTGGCAATGTTTCTTCTGAATATCTGACTGTTAGATTTGGAAAGCTATAAGAAACTAGGCCTCTGAAGTCAGTCCTGAAGGCTTTCTGGCTGGAACTCTGGAAGTAGGCAGACAGCAGCAGGAAAAAACTTGGCCATTTAAACATGGTTATGGGCTTCCCATAAGGTAAAGAATCTGCCTGCAATGTGGGAGACCTGGGTTAGATCCCTGTGTGGGGAAGATCCATGGAGAAGGGGATGGCTACTCACACTAGTGTTCTTGCCTGAAGAATCTCATGGATAGAGGAACCTGACGGGCTACAGACCATGGAGCTGCAAAGAGTCAGACACAACCGAGCAACTAACGCTTTATGGGCTTCTTTGGTAGCTCACACCACCGTGATTATCTGGGTCGTGAAGATCTTTGTGCAGTTCTTCTGTATATTCTTGCCACCTCTTCTTAATATCTTCTGCTTCTGTTAGGTCCATAGCATTTCTGTCCTTTATTGAGCCCATCTTTGCATGAAATGTTCCCTTGGTATCTCTTAATTTTTTTGAAGAGATCTCTAGTCTTTCCCACTATTGTTTTCTTCTATTTCTTTGCACCGATCACTGAGGAAGGCTATTCTTTGGAACTCTGCATTCAAATGGGTGTATCTTTCCTTTTCTCCTTTGCTTTTGGCTTCTCTTCTTTTCTCAGCTATTTGTAAGGCCTCTTCAGGCAACCATTTTGCTTTTTTGCATTTCTTTTCCTTGGGGATGACATGCTCCTTTGGACATGACTGAGCAACTGAACTGAACTGAACTGAACTGAACTCTTGGCTCAGATGGTCTGGTAAAGAATCTGCCTGCAGTGAGGGAGACCCAAGTTTGATCCCTGGGTTGGGAAGATCCCCTGGAGAAGGGAAAGGCTACCCATTCCAGTATTCTTCCCAAGAGAACTCCATGGACAGAGGAGCCTGGAGGGCTACAGTCCATAAGGTCGCAAAGAGTCAGACACGACTGAGCAACTAACACTTTCACCTTCACTTCATTGGTAAGTTACCCCCAAAGAGAAAAGTGTGCCACAAGGAAAGGGCTGACCCCAGACTGACTTTCAGTGGCTCATATGCTAGTCTTTTTCATCTGGGAAATTTATTATTAGTAATAACGACTCGCCTTACAATGTTTGTGAATTAGACGAAATAATGACAATGTCAAAGAAACTTTTACCAGCTGTATAGAATTACTCAGATGATAGTAACTTTGGTATTTACAGAATTCTTTCATGTACACTATCATACTCAAATTGTCATTGTTAATATGCAAAGCCTACTGTAAAATACTCTGTAATTAATTGGTAGTTTAAGGGAAACTAACGAAAAGGAAGCAACAGCAAATCTTAAAATTTTCCTGAGAATTAAAGAAAAGAATTAATTCATGCAGAGCCTACTTCAGTCAAGATAAAGACCAAAGAAAATTAAGAATTTGAGCAATTGCTTGTTTGTCACCATCCCACTTCCTCTTTATACACATATATATTCTTTTTATATTCTTTTCTATTATGGTTTAGCCCAGGATATTAAATATAGGTCCCTGTGCTGTATAGGACCTTGCTGTTTATCTGTTCTAAATATAATAGCTTGCGTCTGCTAATCCCAAATTCCCAGTTCTTCCCTCCCCCATACCCCTCCCCCTTGGCAACAACAAGTCTGTTTTCCTTATCTGTGAGTCTGTTTTTGCTTCATAGATGTGTTGATTTGTGTCATATTTTAGATTCCACATATAAGCAAGATCAGAATGGCCATCATTAGGAAGTCTATAAATAACAAGTGATGGAGAGGATGCAGAGAAAAGAGAATCCTCTTACACTGTTCATGGGAATGTAAACTGGTACAGCTAGTATGTAAAACAGTATGCACATCCTAAAAAAGCTAGATTATATGGCCATATAATTCAGCAACCTCACTCCTCAGCATATATTCAGACAAAACTATCCTTCAAAAAGATACTTGCATGCCTATGTTCAGAGTAGAACTATTTACAATAGCCAAGACACAGAAACAACCTAATTGTCCATAGACAGATGAATGGATAAAGAAGATGTGGTACATATACACAGTGGAATACTACTCAGCCATCAAAAAGAGTTTGCTTCCTGGTTGGGGGGCTAAGATCTCACATACCTCATGGCCAGAAAACCAAAACATAAAACAGAAACAATATTGTAACAAATAAAGACTTCAAAAAAACAGAAAATTAGAAGAGGGAAAAAAATATTTCAAAAGACATATTTGATGAAGGAGTGTTATCCTTCCAAACATATAAAGAGCTCTAAGAACTCAACAATAAAAAACAAATAATTTAAAAATGGACCAAAGACCTTGACAATCACCTCATAAGGCAAATAAGCATATGAGAGGATGCTCTACAGCAGTCATTAAGGAAATGCAAATTAAAGGAACAATGTGATGCCACCACATACCTCTAAAATGGCCAAAATCTGGAACATAAAACTGAAGCCATGAATAGTGTGGAGGCAAGGATGTTAGAGAAATATCTATACCTTTTCCTCAAGTTTGTTGTATACCTGAAACTATTCATTTTTTTAAAAAAATAGGCCTTGAATAAAAATCTAATCTAGTTGATGACATAGGAAATAAGAACAATTTGCTTTCATTGTTAGTTCACTTGTGACCCAAATTCAATCCTGACCAAATACTGACTGGACAGGTGGACTCCTCTGCCCTTATAACTCTATTTTTATCTTTCTAACGTCTTCTAGCTTTCTCAGAGCTGACTCACTCTTCTGTCCAGAATTTCTGAGAACTATGATTTTTCCCAAGGAATGACATAGAATATGGGTATTTGAAAAACCTTTCAACTTCTTCCCAATACTTAAATTGTTCCTACCAATCTAAAGCTATATTTCCTCCATAAGAATAATCCTAGGGACATCCCTAGGTTGTTCAGTGGTTGGGAATCTGCCTGCCAATGCAGGAGACATGAGTTCAACTCCTGGTCCAGGAAGCTCCCTCGTGCTGCAGGTCAAGTAAGCCTGCCAGCCGCAAGTACTGAGCCCACGCACCCTGGAGCCTGAGCACTGCGGCAAGAGAAGACGCGGCAGTGAGAAGCCTGCGCACAGCTAGAGAGCAGCCCTTGCTCGCCACGTCTAGAGCAAAGCCCGAGCGCAGCAACGAAGACCCGGAGCAAAAAAATAAAGTCAAAAAGGAAGAATTAAAAAAGGAATATTTCCTTTAAAAAAAAAAAGGAATATTTCTAGTGATAAAAGCCTAATTCAGTAGGCAGTGAGATTAATATGGAAAACAACTGATTGGACTAGCTAATAACATGGATTAAATGGCTACAACTAGCTGACTATAACAATAACTCATATTTTATAGCATTGTGTAAAATTTTTACAGACGTTACAAATTCCCTTCATAAATTCATATCTTTGAAATATTTGTGTCAGCAAAATATCCTGGTCCTTCAGGACTTCCCCAGCAGTACAATGGTTAGAACGCCACCTTCCAATGCAGGGGGTAGAGGTTCGAGCCCCAGTTGGGGAATTAAGGTCCCTGGGTGTGGCCCAAAAAATATTTTTTAATACACTGGTCCTTCAAAGAAACTTAAGAGATGGGCAAACTAAGGTGCCCACTTTAATGATAGTACTCATTTACATGAGGAAATTGCAACTTAGAGAAAAGCTAAATAACTTGCAGAAGAATACACTGCAGCAAATAGAAACTTGACCCTGGGTCTTCTGTTTCCATATCTATCACTTTTCCTATTATCCTATCATACCCTCATATGATGCACTTTAGTGTTCTTATAGAACTTCACAGATCTCCTAAGTACCTTCTCCTACATTTCTCATTTCTCCCATAAAGATAACTTTCTAATAGAATCACATTTTAAAAGATATTCTTCTTAAACTAAAGGATTAGTCACATATCAGGCAGTATGACAAATCCATGGGTGATTTATTTAGAGTCTTTCAACATAGGGAGCCATATGCTCCCAAGAATGTACCAAATAACACTAAAAAGAGAAATTTAACCTAGATAAGAGGGATGATCCTTTAACTTGGAGATGGGTTAGAAAAAAAAACATGGACATTTTCGAGTTACTTATTCCTCTATTTCTTAAGAAAAAGTGCAAAGAACTTCATAAAAGATAATGACGTTAAGATTTTTAAGACTTAGGGAAACATAACATTTTGTTAGCAATTTATACTCAGTACTTTCCTGGACACAGAAGCTCACTGTAAGAAGTAAATGTTGGTTAAAAACAAAGAAAGAGAACATATTGCTTGTGTCATAAATAATTTATATGACAAAGCAAAATATCAACATAGACAAGATCATATATAATAAAAGTAGCCACAGACTTCAGAGTGAGGGAATGATCAGCTGGGGCTGAGGTTACTAGAAAGTTTTCAGGAGGTGGGAAGATTCACAAAGCTCCTTTGGTGATATGACAGAGGGAGGAGCATTTTCTGTTTTGTGTGGCATGAGCTTCCCAAGAAGCTGGATATATTACATATTATATAATGCAATTTTCTAATGTACATAAGAAACCAGGAAGAAAACTGCCTTGTTGGTAAGAATGAGAAGATGAGAAGAAACAGGACCTGGGAGTCTCTCTTTCTGACTAAGATGTGGAACTTGGAATGGCATGGTAGCCAGTCATACCCTACAGGAAAGTTAAGATAGGAAAATGTTTTCATATATTTTCATAGTTGAGAAAAAAATGATTCTGTTCTGTTCAGACAGAGCAAGCGTTCTGTTTGCTCTGTGTAGAAGCAGTGAGGAGGAGCCAGGATGTTGTGTAAGAAGACCACATGTAATAACAACCACCTACAGGCAGTGTGCTAGGCACCAGAGCTTCCGGCAGAACAATCTCATCCTGTTTCCAATGTGTTCCCAAAAGGCAGCAGGGGATAAGGTGGAAGCCCACCGTACCCTGTGTGGGTGAGAGAAGATTTCCGGAGGAAATATGGGAACTGCTGTGAAGAGTGGCTACACGTGAGTCGGCAACGGGGAGGGATGCTGAAGAGGGCATTCACAACAGACAGCAATGTCCATGCAGAAAGAAGGAGATGGGGGAGAGCCGGTTGGAGCGTCACTGAGAGAAGGAAGTGGAAATGTGGCTAAAAGTCCTGAGGATGAAAACAACCAGCAGAGAAATGAGGGGAAAGGGCAAAACTGAGAGAAAATGCGAACCAGAGAGTAAATGGCCTTGTTGCTAAGAATGAGAAGATGAATGAGAGAATATTAGCAGGACTTGGTTACTGACTGGCGCTGGAGGATAAAAGGGATGATGGGGTTTTAAAAAGTCCCAAATGTTGAGAGTCTTGGGGACCAAAAGAATGAGAGTAGTGTTGGCTATAATGGAAAGGCAGGAAAGTACTGTTTGAGGAAGGAAGAGAAGCTAATCTTGACCTTCCTCTTGTTAAATTTCAGATAACATTAGAACATACAGGCGTCAGGTGGGGAAGAATTTGGGGATTGAAGAGCATGTGAAACTGGAGGATGGGGCTGAGAACTGGAGACAAATTTAGGGATAGTCTAGACACAGGTGGAAGCTAAGACCATGTGTACATGAATTACTTGAAGGAATTCAATGTATTTGAGAATATAAATTATTTTCTAATAGAACTCACACACACATAGAATAGATCAGAGTGGGATAACCCTATTGTACGTCTCCTTCAGACATTTGGAGTACAATTAACAAAGGAGCAGAGTGTTGGTAAACTAGATCTACTGACTCTTATGTGTCAATATCCAGTTGGTGGACTTCCCTGGTGGTCCAGTGGTTAAGACTCCCCTGCCAAAGCAGAGGACAGGGGTTCAATTCCTGGTCCGGGAACTAAGATCCCACATGCCTGGAGGCCAAGTAATCCTAGGCACCAACTAGAGAGCCTGCATACCACAACTAAGATCTTATTCAGCCAAATAAATATTTTTTTTTAAGATATCTAATTGGTTTCTAGTCAGGAACTATGAGATCGACACTTCTCAAATATTTAGTAAGATCTACTATGAAATTTGCTTTTATTCTCTCCATAAAACTTTTTCACTTGTACAGAAAAGTTCAAGAGATACAAATATATCTAGTGAGATATCTGTCTAGACATCAAATATCTTTTGATAAAAGAATATCTTGAGGATTAGATGAATTTTAACACACATATACCATATTTCCAATAAAACATAAACAGGCTTTAGAAATTAAAAAAATATAGCCATTATATATTGAACCCTAGTTCATCTGATTTGAAAAACTTTTAGATAAAATTATTATCTAATTTTTCAGGTCTAATAATTTTCCCTAAGTTAAATCAATGGGATATATATGAAAAGTTATAAATAAAGTAATAAACCTAATACCAAAGTAACCACTAACATAATTTACTCTGAATCACCTATTAGTGACCGGGGTAATTTTACTATTTTTACTAGGTTACCAGGCTAAACTAGACATCTGAAAAAATAGGCTCTGATAAGAAATTCAAATAGCTCCTGCCATTCTTGAAAAGAAAAGAATATCCCTTCACAGAGTAAATAGACACAGCCTTTCGTTTTAGGTGGTCCCAAGGATAGGTACTGATGACTAATATCGGGCAGATATTTTTGACAGGCACTTTTCAGGATATTATAATATTACAAAAGAGAAACATCTACTGAAGTCAATTCTGTGTATAAGTTTGTGTGCTCAATTGCTCAGTTGTGCATGTCTGACTCTTTGCTACCCCATGGACTGTAGGCTCCTCTTTCCATGGAATTTTTCAGGAGTGGGTTGCGATTTCCTCCTCCAAGAGATCTCCCCAACCCAGGGACTGAACCTGTATCTCCTGAGTCTTCTGAATTGGCAAGCATATTCTTTAATACTGTGCTACCTAGGAAATCGAAAGTCAATTCTACGACTCATCTTTTGAGGAATTTGAACCTTACTAGTTAGAATTTGTATTTTGTTGTTTGCAATAAATAAGTCCTGTACTAACCTCTGGATATATGATCACTATAATATTTATTTTAGTAAGCTATAAAAAGCAGCAGGGCTTCCCCTGTGGCTCAGCTGGTAAAGAATCTGCCTGCAATGCTGGAGACCTAGGTTCAATCCCTGGGTTGGGAAGATCCCCTGGAGAAGGGAAAGGCTACCCACTCCAGTATTCTGGCCTAGAGAATTCCATGGACTGTACAGTCCATGAGGTCCCAAAGAGTTGGACACAACTAAGCCACTTTCACTCACTCACTCAAAAAGCAGCAAGTATAATATTATCTTGAAAACAAAATAGGTCAAATAACTCAAGGAATTAGTGTAAGATTTAGAAACAGACTAATTTTCCAGATGATTTAACTGAAGACCTGTTGAAACAGAGTTTTATTTTCTATGAGATAATTAATGAAGGCTTGTGAAGTCGAAGTCATTCAGTTGTGTCTGACTCTTTGCAGCCCCACAGACTATACAGTCCATGGAATTTTCCAGGCCGAATACTAGAGTGGGTAGCCTTTCCCTTCTCCAGGGGATCTTCCCAACCCACAGATCAAACCCAGGTCTCCTGAATTGCAGGCAGATTCTTTATCAGCTGAGCCATCAGGGAATCCCAAGAATACTGGAGTGGGTAGCCTATCCTTTCTCCAGAGGATTGTCCCAACCAGAGATCAATCCCAAGTCCCCAAATTGCAGGTGGATTCTTTACCAACTGAGCTATGAGGTAAGCCTTTATAGCTTAAGGCTTAAAGCTCTGTAAAAAAGTGAGTGGCATTATAAATGGCTAGAAGGGTATTAGCAAGATTTGTATCTCTAGATGCTGGAGAGGAAAAGGTAAGCAGCAAGGCTGCATACTTTTCTCTGTGAGAAGGAAAGAAATATCCTCAAATCTCTTTGTTGAACATGTTATGTTGGGGGTCCCATTATCTTTACTCTGGATGAATTGTTAGGTTTCCTAGGACACAGAAGCTATTACACTGGTGCTTACAGTTTGTTACAATGAAAGGAAACAGGCTAAATTCAAGATGTGGAAAAGGCACATGGGGCAAAATTCAAGAGAAGCCAAGCACAAGTTACCAGGTGTCTTCTCTCCATGGAGTAGCGAGACCCGCCTAATTCTCCCAGCAAAGATGCATGTAAAAACAAATAAATAAATCCTGCCACCTGGGAAGCACACCCAAGTGTTGGTGTCCAGGGCTTTGCTGATCTCACCCACCCCCGCCTCCCCTACCTCAAGCAAAAATAAGATAGTCAAACATGGAGCCCTTCAGTAGCATTATCTGGTCAAGTCAGCAAGGTCTCAGACATACAGCACCTTTATCTAGCAGAACAGTGCCAGGATTCAGCACTCATCTCCCAGGAGCCAGTCAAGGTAATCCTGAAGACTGGCCTATTGGGGGATGTGCAGGGATAGAGCCTCCCAGGCCTGCTGGGGTACACACATTAACGACAAGACTTCCCAGTAAGCATACAAATGGTATTTACTAGGAATGGAAAGATAATGGCGAGAAATCTATACCTATAAAATGTTGTTAGGAGGACCAATACTATGTATATGCTTATTCGCTCAATTGTGTCCAGCTCTTCGCTATCCGGTGGATTGTAGCCCACCAGGCTCCTTTGTCAATGGGATTTCTCAGGCAAGAATACTGGAGGAGGCTGCTATGCCCTCCTCCAAGGGATCTTCCCAACCTGGGAAACAAACCCACATCTCTTGCGTCTCCTGCATTGCAGGTGGATTCTTTTACCATCTGAGCCACCAGGCAAACCCTGTGCATGCTATTTATTATAAATAAACTTAAAATTTACAAATTTATGAGTGAGATGGTTTGCTACAAAATGAGAAATGATCATACAACAGGTAATTAACAGGGTGTGTAGAAGAAAAGTTTCATAACCAAAACTATACCCTTTGTTTGAACAGTGTCTGTAGACAAATGAAAGTGAAAGTCATGGCCAACTCTTTGTGACCCCGTGGACTATAGAGTCCGTGGAATTCTTCAGGCCAGCAAACTGGAATGGGTAGCCTTTCCCTTCTCCAGGGGATCTTCCCAACCCGTGGATCAAACCCAGGTCTCCCGCATTGCACGCAGATTCTTTACCAGCTGAGCCACAAGGGAAGCCCAAGAATACTGGATCGGGTAGCCTATCACTTCTCCAGAGGATCTTCCCGACCCAGGAATTGAACCGAGGTTGCCTGCTTGTAGGCGGATTCTTTACTAAATGAGATATCAGGGAATGACTGCAGACATTACTTATAAGGAAACTCGTTTGTTTAATCTAAAATCAAAATTTATCCTACTGCAAGAGAAAAGGGACATTTTTGGAAGCTCTGCTGAGTTACCACTCAGACTTTTCCAAGACTATTTATTTGTGCCTGATGTTTCCCTGAGTTTTTGAATCGTTAGTCAAGTTTGGTGCTGGTTAAGAGCTAGAATTCAAGAGTCTAAATTGAGGATAAAAGCCTCTGCTGTGTTCACAAGGACATGAGATAACTCCTCTCTGATTTAAGACACATTGTTCTAGGTATGAATCAAATGGTGCAAGATCAAGACAGCAAATAAATGGGTAATATAACAATCTTGGAAAAGAGAGAAGTCCTTTAAACATTGTTAGTGGAATGTTCTAATCACATTCTGAAACCACATCCATGTACCCAATAACTAGACTCCCTAAATAAAGATGTAATGTCCTTAAAGAAGTCCTAAAGAAGGACTTCCCAGGTGGCTCAGTGGTAAAGAATTAACCTGCCCAAGGTTCGATGCAGGATACAGGATGCTTGGGGCTGGTGCACTGGGATGACCCAGAGGGATGGTACGGGGAGGGAGGTGGGAGAGGGGTTCAGGATGGGTAACACATGTACACCCATGGCAGATTCATGTTGATGTATGGCAAAACTAATACAATATTGTAAAGTAAAAAAAAAAAGAAGAAGAAGAAGAAGAATTAACCTGCCAATGCAGGAGATGTGGGAGAAAATTTTGATCCTAGGGTCAGGAAGGTCCCCTAGAGTAGGAAATGGCAACCCATTCCAGTATTCTTGCCTGGAAAACTCCATGGACAGAGGAGCCTGGCGAACTAGTCTATAGGGTTGCAAAGAGTCAGACGTGACTGAACACACACACACATAGAAGCTTTTCCTTTGGGACCCAAGAGTGTGACTGTCTTCTTCTTTCTGTATCTAAGACTCTGTGTCTAAGGACACACATTTAACTCATCCACCAAGTCACCACGGTGAAGCGCTGACAGAGGCTGCTACAAAAAATAAACACTGTCAACCAATCATTGCTGTAAACCCACAGTGAGTCTGTAGTTTGGTTTCTTGCATAAAACGTGTGTTTGACTTTCATGACTATTCTGGCAACAGATTCTTTTTTTTTTAATTTATTAGATTCTTAAAGAGAATTCCAAGGAGTACTGACATGCATCCTGTATACTGAAAAGTAAGAAACATCATTGTTTCATACAAAATAGTAATAGCAGTGTTTATAAAATATATAACTAACATGAAAAAATAAAATAAATTATATATATTAGGTGGGAAGGGGTCGGAGGTTCAAGAGACGGGACATATGTATACCCATGGCTGACTCAGGTCGATGTACGGCAGAAACCAATACAACAGTGTAAAGCAATTATCCTTCAATTAAAAATAAATACAGAAAAAATTATATAAGACAAAGCCTAATTTTGTAAATTTTACTAAGTAAATATAAAATTCTAAATCTAAAAAATATGTCAAATCTGGTTTGGAGATGGTATGTATACTAAAAATACTTTGGGATTTAACTCCCTGACATAGCACCACTATAAGCAAAAGCTGTTTTCTAAAAACTTATGTCTGAAACTATGGAATTTTAAGTTAAAACACTACTGGGTTATTTTTATAATTTCTATGTTTTGTTTATACATGACAAGAGGGGACAGATTTCAGGCTGCTATTTGCAAGCACTCTGCAAATTGCACACTGTGGGTGCAGATAGGCCCCTTATTATCAATAAATGAAAAGCCAAATTGGAAAAAATAAAAAAGAAACACACCATTTCATTACTGATAATTCCCTGACATAGCACCACTATAAGCAAAAGCTGTTTTCTAAAAACTTATGTCTGAAACTATGGAATTTTAAGTTAAAACACTACTGGGTTATTTTTATAATTTCTATGTTTTGTTTATACATGACAAGAGGGGACAGATTTCAGGCTGCTATTTGCAAGCACTCTGCAAATTGCACACTGTGGGTGCAGATAGGCCCCTTATTATCAATAAATGAAAAGCCAAATTGGAAAAAATAAAAAAGAAACATCACCATTTCATTACTGATAATGAAGACGTATCTGTTATGGTACTTAAAGTTATTCATTCTGGGAGAAAAGGAAACTAATATTTCTAAACAAAATGCCTAGGATAATAAATTTTTTTTTCCCATGATAGCTGTGGCTTAAAGAATTTTTTTTAAACCCAAATTAATTTTCTATTGTTTGATTTTATTTTTAGGTTGAATGATAAATTTCTTTCTAGTAATAAGTCAAATGTATTATTACTATTATTATTCACTGGATGATAAATACTTCCAATGAATATGTTCTGACGTGTGGCATTTGGAGACCAATAAAAATGTGAGTACCCTCTCAAAAACAGGACTAAAAGTAACTTGTATATCTTTGTTTATTATCCAAATAATATTTACTGAATACCTGCTATGTCCCAGATGCTCTTTTAGATTGTGGCAATACTGTAACTTTTAAAAAAACTAGGAAAAAAACTTTATCCAAGGATCTTAAAATTTTACTCATTGATACTTTTCAATAAAGCATCAGTGTTTGATCCCACTGTGGTAGAGGGAATAGCAGAGTCAGTTTAACCATGATTCACAGCTTCTTCTTGGGGTTCACATACAGTCTAGACCTGGCAGGAAGGTGCTATTCCAGAGCTACGTATGGACAGCAACCTGCAAGTTAACAAGAGCTAAATTCTATTTATAAGCTAGAAATTAAAAGATGTATTTAATTATCGGTTCTCTGGTACTTCTGTTATCTTTTGGTATTTATGAGGCTTAATAAACTGCCATGGTTTCTGCAAATATAACTGGCAGTAATCCACAATTGACTGAGTTAATTAAGCAGAACAACTGTCAAGAGGTAAAAATAAAGTGAAGGAAGAATTTTAATGAATGTGTACAGATGGAGCAGCACCAAAGAGTATAGACAATCTGCAGATTTTCCCTAGTAAATGGTGTGTTTCCCTAGTAAATGCTTGTTCTTAATGTATTATTCTATAAAGTACAGCATATTCCTAACATTCAGAGTAATAGAAAATAAATTTTTAGAAATTCAGTCTTTCCCAATAGCTTGACTATGTAATCCTTTTTAAAAATACTTATTTATGTACTTATTTATGTTGGCTGTGCTGGGTCTTCTTTACAGTGTGCAGGCTTTGCTACCTGCGGCACACATGGCATGGTTGCAGCATGTGGGATCTTAGTTCCCTAGTCAGGGATCGAACCCTGGCCTCCTGCAATGGGAGCATGGAGTCTTAACCACTGGACCTCTAGGGAAGTCCCTGTGATACTTTCTGATGCTTAAATTATCACATAATTAAAGTATCTTCACATTATGAGTGCCCTTTTATTATTAATCACCTTTTGATACTAAGATGAAGATGGCAAAGATGTTGATGCTAGGGTTGCTTTATTCAATTCAACATATTCATTAAAAGTTCAAATATTATTTTGTTGCTTTATTATGTGTGCTATGCTCCAAGGAATCTGAGCTACAGGATATTCCCTGCTTACATCCATGAGTACTTACTAGGTACAGACCCCAGATAAGGAGAACAATAACCAAAGACTAGACGCAGAGCCTCAGGGATTTGGGCATTGAATTAGTATGTCTCATATCCTAATACGGTTTCCCTAATAGCTCAGTTGGTAAAGAATCAGCCTGCAATGCAGGAGACCCAGGTTCAATTCCTGGGTCAGGAACATCCACTGGAGAAGTGATGATAGGCTACCCAATACAGCATTCTTGGGCTTCCCACTATTAAAAAATCTGCTTGCAGTGCGGGAGACCTGGGTTCGATCCCTGGGTTGAGAAGATCCCCTGGAGAAGGGAAAGGCTACCTACTCTAATATTCTGGCCTGGAGAATCCCATGGACTATATTGTCCATGGGGTCAAAAAGAGTTGGACACGACAAAGCAACTTTCACTTTCACTTTCATATCCTAATATGTTTGGTCATCATTGTTGATGGTTTTCTTTCTAAAGTTTACTTCATCTATCATGTTTATTTCACTAATTCTAGTTAGTCTATTCCAGAGCAGTTACTCTTACATTGTGTTTCAAACCACACAATCCATAAACATATATTTCATGCAAATACAGAGAATTTCAGGAGTTAAAAAATCTAGATGCCAACACAGAGTATGTACATAGGGAGATAAATATGACCTAACAGTTTGAGTGGACACAGCAGAAGAGATTTCATGGCAGTGTTGAGCGATGGCATGAAATGTCACCTGAGGTGAGGTCTTCCTGAAAGTATGCATGAAATTTTAGCTTTAGTAGTGTTGGGACCAGTGCTATTGGTCTTTCATGACGTCATCTACTACTATGTCATCTATTTCCTCAAGGAGTCAATGAATGGGATTTGAAAAAGCCTTGCACCTAAATCCAGGTTCTGTTACTCCCAGGATCATCTGTGATCCTAGAATAAGTTATTTAACCCTTAAGCACCAGTTTTCTGCTTTTTGTAGAGCAAAGCAGAGGCAAAAGATACGTATATCAGAAGAGATTTGTTGCAATGATGGAGTGAGTGACTGAAACAGATGTGGTCTCTCCCTTTCAGAGAATAGTCAAGTAAAAAGATTACTATACCCATGGACTGTAGCCTACCAGGCTCCTCTGTCCATGCAATTCTCCAGGCCAGAATACTGGAGTGGGTAGCAGTTCCCTTCTCCAGGGGATCTTCCCAACCCAGGGATCAAACCCAGGTCTCCCACACCGCAGGCATCTTTACCAACTGAGCCACAAGGGAAGCCCAAGAATACTGGAGTGGGTAGTCTATCACTTCTTCAGTGGATCAAATCCAGATCTCCTACACTGAAGGTAAGTTCTTTAGCAGATCTCCCACACTGAAGGTGGATTCTGAGCCACCAGGAAAGCCCAAGAACACTGGAGTGGGTACCCTATCCTTTCTCTAGCAGATCTTCCTGAATCAGGAATTGAACTTGAATCTCCTGCATTGCAGGCAGATTCTTTACCAGGTGAACTGCCAGGGAAGCAAAATCTCCTGAATGTCATTTTGACTCAGTCATGTTCATTATGAGAAATGATCTAACTGCAAAGAACAGAGCCATACTTTTAATGAGAGATAAAATGCTAAAATGAATAAGTGACTTTTCATTTCTGAAGCCCCAGGAATTTTTCCTACAGGAATCAGAGCAGCAGAATCAGGAGCTCCACTGATTGAGAAGGTAGGGACAGAGAATGTACTAGGGGGAGATTTTAGGAGGGTGTATAGTGTTGTAATTCAGGAACTGCCTGTTAGATTAACATTTTAACTTAAAAGTTTTATCAATTATCAGTTTCCTCTTAAATAGAATATCAGTTCTTGAAAAATTTTCCTTATCTGTTCTGGGATGAATTTTGTGTATCCCCCAAAATTCAAGTGCTGAAACCCTAATTCCCAGTGTGATGGTATTTGGAGATGGCATTTTGGGGATATCATTAGGTGAGGAGAGTAGAGCCCTCTTGATGGGTTAGTGTTCAGAAAAAGAGTCACAAGAGAGCCAAGCTCTCTTTGTGCCATGTTAGGTTACTGCTTTAGAAGGGGGCTTTCTGCCAACCAGAAAGAGGGCCTTCACCAGCAACAAAATTTGCCAGCACTGTAGATGTGCAGATGACACCACCCTTAAGCAAAGAGGAACTAAAGAGCCTCTTGATAAAGGTGAAAGAGGAGAGTGAAAAGCTGGCTTAAAATTCAACATTAAAAAAACTAAAAAAAAAAAAAAAAAACCACAACTAAGATCATGATGGCATCCAGTCCCATCACTTCATGGCAAATAGAAGGAGAAAAAGTAGAAACAGTAACAGATTTTCTTTTGGGGGGCTCCAAAATCACTGTAGATGGTGACTGCAGCCATGAAATTAGAAGATGATTGTTTCTTGGAAGGAAAGCTATGACAAACCTAAATAGCATAATAAAAAGCAAAGATATCACTTTGCCAACAAAGATCTGAATAGTCAGAATTATGGATTTTCCAGTAGTCATGTCTGGATGTGAAAGCTGGACTATAAAAAATGCCTAAGTGCCAAAGAATTGATGTGTTTTGAACTGTGGTGTTAGAGAGTCCCTTGGACAGCAAGGAGATCAAACCAGTCCATCCTAAAGGAAATCAACACTGAATATTCATTGGAAGGACTGATGCTGAAGTTGAAGCTTCAAAACTTTGGCCACCTGATACAAAGAGCTGACTCAGTGCAAAGACCCTGATGCTGGGAAAGACTGAAGGCAAAAGGAGAAGAGGGCGACAGAGGACAAGATGGTTGGATGGGATCACAGATTCAATGGACATGACCTTGAGTGAACTCTGGGAGATAATGCAGGACAGGGAGGCCTGGCGTGCTTCAGTCCATGGAGTTGTGAAGAGTCAGACAAGACTGGCAACCGAACAACCACCATCTTCAACTTCCCAGCCACCAGAACGTCAAGAAATAAATGTCCCAGCCTATGGTATTTTGTTAAAGCAGCCTGAACTAAAATATTATACAAATACATTATTATACTTATTAGCAGTTTCTCTTTTTTATGTGACTCTCTACTTGTCCTCTTTGACTCTTGCACTAATTAGAACTGACTGATGGCAGTGTGCCAAATCCAAAACATTTCACAAGCATCAATTTATTTAAGCTTCACAACTCAATAAAGTATTTATTTAGATACTAGTCTAAATAAAATGACAACCCACTCTAGTATTCTTGCCTGGGGAATCCCATGGACAGAGGAGCCTGGTGGGCTATAGTCCACGGGGTTGCAAAGAGTCAGACACAACTGAGCAACTTCACTTTCACAGTCCAGATGTATATGAAATATAGATGTAATTATACATCTGTCTGTATCTATGTAAATACTGCATCTACAACCATCCGTATCACCTGGGTATGAAAGTGAAAAGTGAAATTGTGAGTTGCTCAGTTGTGTATGACTCTATGATCCCATTGCTGTGGCCTGCCAGGAGACTTGGGTTTGATCTCTGGGTTGGGAAGATCCCCTGGAGAAGGGAAAGGCTACCCACTTCAGTATTCTGGCCTGGAGAGTTCCATGGACTGTACATCATGGGGTTGCTCTGAGTCAGACACAACTGAGAGACTTTCACTTTCATGTTATCTGTCACATTTGTTTATCTTCTGGGTCTAGGTCTTCATCGATCTTTTACCATGAAGTTGGGAGAAATTACATCAAGGCAGAAAGGCAGATTCCCTTTCAAATTCAGAATCCTACAAATAATTCTGACCTAGGAGATTGACTGGCAATACGTGGTTGACAGAAAATGAACCACTGCCGAAAAGACTACAGCCCAGGAGAGAATTGCAGTGTTTCCCAGTCTTTACACTGTGATACCCGTAGACTTCATCAGGGTTTCTTCCAGTGATCACATGTAGCAAAGCCTCCAAGTGGAAATGCTGTCGCAGAATATAAGAATATTTAAAAATAGTTTTATAGTTTCTATTATATGCATCATTGCCCTCCAGAAATGTGATTTGCAACCCTACCCATAAAATTTAAGCAATAATTTTAAAAGTACTCATTTGAGCAGCAAAACTGTATTCCATTATTTTAACTTGCATTTCTTTGAATGTTAACGAGGGAACATTTTTAACATGTTTATTAACCACTTTTACTGCTTGTTTTTTAAATGACCTGCTCATGTCCTTTACTTAACAGCCCATTCAAAAAATATAATGTGTACAATTAAAGGACACAGTTTCACGGAACAGATCATTTCTCTGTGTTTTTTAAAGAAAGGCACTAAACAAAAGTATTATTGTCACTATCAGGTAACAGGTGTAACTTGGAGAATAACAAGTAAAAATACAATTTATCTAATATTTTAAAGCAAAGGTTTTCATTTATGTTCTGGGAGTACTGTCAGGGATAATTCCCTAAGTCTCAGGAAATTGATAGTAAACCCTTTTCCTTGTTGGTTATTACCACCATCCCTCATATCCAAACTTTATGTTCAGCTCTTAGCAACTGATGTTCCTCATTCATTACCTCAGTCGAATGCTACATTTCTAGATTCTTTTCCTGGGATTGTTAATAGGCCAGAAGAAATTTAGATAAAGAGGCTTAAACAACCATATTTTTCTATGCTGCACAATATAGCTAGAAAAAATCCAGCTTTAGAGCATCTTTAGAGTTGTCATTGAATGCTGTATGAGTTTCACAAGAATCTTATTTCAACATTTATACAATTCTATCAGGAAATTTCAGGAATTCCTTTCACCTTCTAAAGTGCTTTAGGGTCCATGACAATGTTATTATTTCTCCTTGGCGTATATACCACTCCCCTTGTAAATCTCTGCTTTGTGGCTACATGCAGGCCACTGAGCAGAGGTACAGGACTGTTGGAATAAGTCATCAAGAGGACATGACTACCACTTGACACATAAGCTGTGTCTGGACAATCAGAAGCCCCCACCCCCTCCCTAGCCTTGGAATGTACATTCTGCTCACTGTTTCCATAGCTAGAGCCATTTTCAAGGACACAACTTTAAGAGATCAATGGACTGTTGAGACCATCTGGACACTGAAACCAACTAAGGCCTTTATATTTTTTTTAACTTAAAAAATTTTTGGTCATGCCCTACAACACATGGGATCTTAGTTCTTTGACCAGGGATGGAACCCATGCTCCCTGGACTGGAAGCATGGAGTCTTAACCACTGGACCACCACGAAGTTCCCCTATATCAACTTTTAACATACTGCTGCTGCTGCTGCTGCTGCTGCTAAGTTGCTTCAGTCGTGTCCAACTCTGTGCGACCCCATAGATGGCAGCCCACCAGGCTCCCCTGTCCCTGGGATTCTCAAGGCAAGAACACTGGAGTGGGTTGCCATTTCCTTCTCCAACGCATGAGAGTGAAAAGTGAAAGTGAAGTCGCTCAGTCGTGTCTGACTCTTAGCGACCCCATGGACTGTAGCCCACCAGCCTCTTCCATCCATGGGATTTTCCAGGCAAGAGTACTGGAGTAGGGCACCATTGCTAGCATGCAAATGCAGAGATTACCTCCTATGGCCACCCAAGTCAAGCTTCATTTGGAAGGTCCTTTGCTAATTAAACTGGCCACCTACCAATTTGTAGTAGTCTGCCTCTCTTTGGTCTCTCACCCTCCATATCCAGGAGCCAGTTTCCTTTTTCACCTAGGGAACTCCTAAGGTTTTGAACCAACACAGATACACCCTTATTTCATATCCATGATCTTTAAAAGATTTCTGCCCAAAGTTTAAGAATCAATTGGTTATGCAGTACAAATAATAAAAGGAAAATCGCCCTTACTTTATATTTGAGTTACACATAAAAAGAAAGAAAAATATTCAACACCTTACAACCTCTAACTACTTCCCTTGGGGTAGTTTCTCACTGATGAATTTCTAGAGAACATAACAGTTTGTAGAACGTCTTGGCACAGAAACTGAGGATTTGGGTCAGTCCAAGTTCTGCCCATTAGGGTGAAACAAGAAGAGTGAATGTTAGTGCTCAGGTGCAGTTTTTAGGCAGACTAGACTAATAATAATGATAAGAGGAACCTCAGATCTCCCAAGGGGATATTAATGGGAAGGCAGAGCAAGGAACTTGGAATGGAATCAATGCTGAAGGCTCAGCTTTACGACCCAGGGGCCACTAACAGCACAAAATGAACCTCAGAGAAGAATGGCATCCACTGGTCAATGCTGAACTGATAAACCCCAGGTTGAGTTGGCAGCTGGGTGACCTGCATGGCCAACCAGAGAGCCATAAGTACAGAGTAATATCAAAATTTCCTTGAAATAGCTTAAGCTCTTCCTGCTTCTATCTGTGGTTCTATAACTAGAATAGAAAAGGGCCTAAAGCCTGAAGAAGCCTGTGTTTTTGAGGGGCACAGGAGATCAATCAGATTCAGCAGTGAGATGGAATGGGCAATTTTCCAAGCCAGGTTCCCGTATACCTGCTCTGTTCATACTCTCCGTGCACTACCTGGACAGTTCTTGCATTGATGGGAAAGTTATTTGATTCTCTAAGCTAGTGGATATATAGAATTCAAAGAGGCAGTCTTTTCTTCCTTTAAAAATTAGGTACAGTAAAAACTATTTTGGAAAACAATTTGGCAATTTATCATCTTAAACATATGCTTATCATAGGACCTAGCAATTCCATATCTATGTATTTAGTTAATAAGGTAACTATTATCACCCCAGTTTTATAAGCAAGTAACCCTATAAGGCTGCATGTAGGGTAAGTGACTTGCCCATGAAGTCACAGAGCTAATGAGTTGTGGGAGCTGAAATTGATACTCAGTGTTATGTCCCCTCTACCCCACCAAACCTGGCATTTCATTATATCAAGGCATCTCTTGGGAAAAAAAAAAAAAAAAGGAAATAAAAAAGAAATATTTTACCCCAAGTTTAGCTTAGGAAGGTAAAAATGAAACATCTTTTTAAAAATTATTATTTTAAAAATCATTATTGTGAAAACTGTATTTTTTTAAAATATTTTTATCAGTGATTTTAACATCATTCGTGTTTCTTGTTTTATCAAAATATTTTAATACGTCAAATCAATTGCTTATGGTATTGACTTCATATAAATGGAGGCTGTATGATTATTACTAAAACATTTTACTAGAGCCTTTATAAAAACCAAATTCTTATCTCAAGACCAGTTTCTGAAAGAATGAAACATGCCCATCTGGTTAGCTGTCACGAGTTAAACATGAATTTTTGTTGCTGTTGTTACACAAGACTTTTTTTTCTGGAAAACAATTTTACATTCATTTCCAATTTGTTTACTAGCGCAGAATTATAAGTCTGTCAAAGTTACATTTAGTAATTTCTCCATTCTCTAGATATAAACATTAGAAAATGTCTCCCGGGGCCTCCCCTCCCCCACCGCGCACGCTCCGCCCGCCGCGGAGCCGCGCCCTCGGCCAGGAAGAGCGAGCGAGCGCAGCGACGGCGTTCTGGCGCCCGCTCGGGGGAGAAAGCGCCGGGCTTCGAGCTTGACCCCACCGAGGCGCGAGTGCTCTACGATGCCAAAATCGTCGATGTTTTTGTTGGGAAAGAAGAAAAAGGCAGAAAGATCCCAGAATATCTGATCCATTTTAATGGTTGGAACAGAAGTTGGGATAGAAGAACAGCAGAGGATCGTGTCCGTGACGCCGATGAAAATCGGAGATTACAGCGGAAATTGGCCCAAAAGGCTGTAGCTCGCCTGAGAAGCACAGGAAGAAAGAGGAAGCGCGGCAGGTTGCCTGGGGTGGACTCTGTCTTACAAAGCCTCCCTGCTGACGAGAAATATGAAAACGAAGAAAACTCAATAAACAGTTCCTCTGACGAAGGACAGAGAAATAAGGGAAGAAAAAGATATTGAAAGTCTGAAGTGAAGAAGGACCAGGGCTACACGCAAAAAAAAAAAAAAAGGAAATGGAAGAAAGAACAGCAACTATAGAAATCCCTGAAGTTCTGAAGAAGAAGCTTGAGGATGATTGTTACTATATCAACAGGAGGAAACGGTTAGTGAAAGTTCCGTGCCAGCCCAACATCATAACTATTTTGGAATCTTATGTGAAGTATTTTGCTATCAATGCAGACTTTTCAGCCAATGAGAGGCCTCGTCACTATCATGCTATGCCACACGCCAACATGAATGTGCATTATATCCCAGCAGAAAAGAACGTTGACCTTTGTAAGGAGATGGTGGATGGATTAAGAATAACCTTTGATTACACTCTCCCATTGGTTTTGCTCTATCCATACGAACAAGTTCAGTATAAAAAGGTGACTTCGTCCAAACTGTTTCCTTGGATTACGGAAAGTACCACAGACAATAATAGGAACCAGGAGGAGCTCTCTCCAAGTCCACCTTTGTTGAATCCATCCACACCACAGTCTACAGAGAATCAGCCAACCTCAAGCAAACCAACCATTCCCAAAAGGCGCAGAGCCGAGCCAGAAGCCTTACAGTCTCTGAGACGGTCCACACGCCACTCTGCCAACTGCGACAGGTTGTCCGAGAGCAGCGCCTCGCCTCAGCCCAAGCGCCAACAGCAGGACATGTCCGCTTGCATGCCCAAGCTGTTCCTGTACCTGAAAGAGAAGACATCTGTTCCTAGCGGATCATCCTCGCCTGTTCCTCTAACCCCTAGCAAGGAAGGGAGTGCAGTGTTTGCTGGCTTTGAAGGCAGAAGAACCAAAGAAATAAATGAGGTCCTCTCCTGGAAACTTGTACCTGATAGTTATCCTCCAGGTGACCAACCACCTCCACCCTCTTACATTTATGGGGCACAACACTTGCTGCGTTTGTTTGTGAAACTTCCTGAAATCCTTGGAAAGATGTCCTTTTCTAAGAAAAACCCAAAGGCTTTACTGAAGCACTTTGATCTCTTTCTGAGGTTTTTAGCAGAGTACCATGATGATTTCTTCCCAGAGTCTGCCTATGTTGCTGCCTGTGAAGTGCACTACAGCACGAAGAACCCCAGGGCGATTTATTAAGGTTTTGATGGTCCTAGAACAACAGCTTCTTTATCTATCTCTTGGTTCCCAGTAAAGAACTACGGAGTCAGTGGACCTTCTTTACACAGAAAGCAAATGTGACACCCTGGGGGGCTCTGGCAGAGGCGGGTCCATTTGTTTGAGTTGCTTATCTACTGTAGTTACTTCTGTTAAGGATTATCCCCTGGCTGCTTCGATGGTCTCCAACATCTAACCCTTGCCACCATACACATGATCTGTGATGGCAGGAAAACAGCAGCTATGTTCACAATGAATCTTTCATAAACATGTGCTTAGGTTGGGCTGTTTCAGTAGACAAAGGTACTTGTTAGCAGTGACCATGTCTTTTAGTTATTTGTTAGCATTAAACAAAATCATTTTGCAAACTGTTTTCATTCTTGTGATGAGGCTGAGCAACTCTGTCCCACAAATGTTTAGTTTTGCTTGGATACTGCAAAATAGTCCCCGAATATTTTAAAGGGAACTGATATTGCTGGCAAAAGAAAATTTGTAGCCATACATTTGCTTGTTACCGTTCTTTTTCTATAAAGCCTTGTTTGTGGTAATCTTAATAAAGCTTTGCCTGAATTTTTAAGATTTCATAGCTATACTTGATTGTGTAATATTATGGTTCCTTTTCTGTAAAATGTTATTTTTGGCCATTTCAAATAAATCATTGCCTGTCTTATTGGAAAGGAAAAAAAAAAGAAAATGTCTCTCTGATTAGAGAATTAAAAAGTTAATAAAGCTGTGCTCTACAATCTATAATATGCTTGCAAATAAATTAGAAATGAATATAAAATTGTTTTCAAGGGGGAAAAACAAAGCAATTATACACTTTGATTAATATAAATAGGCCAGAATTTTACCTCTAATTTAAAATAGAACCACACAGTGTTTGAGAGGGCTGACAGTAAATCAGAAGAAAAATCATGACTGTACTAAAGAAACTTTTTACCTCCTCTGTGGTAACAACTGATTAGAATCCAAAGAGCACAGCTGACAACAGTTATCTCTGTAATATACTGCTAGCATTACTCTGGTTTAAAAGGAAGTAGCTATTACTGAATTTTATTGAAACAAATAACTTCACTGGAATAAAGTGTCTTACTTATATATGAATCATTATGTTTAGTAAGTGAAGATCTGCCAACAAAAGAGTCAAGAAAGGAAGACAAATGAAGAAAAACTACCAACATTTATGGAATCATAGATCAGGCTTCGTGTAGAACTTCCACAGTCTTAATTTAGCAATAAATGCTTGCCTGTGAATTCAGGCTTAAACTCATAGGAGCCTAATACAAATAAAGTGACAGTCCTTAAATAAGTAATTACTTTCTTCCTGTATTTTTCCATGTTCTCATGAAATTCTTGTGCTTTAATGAAGAGGTCATTATATTTTCAGCATGTATACTTACAATTTTTTATTCATAATATTTGTATGGAAGTTCTGGGTTAATCAATTAAAAATATTTGCTAAATGCTTTTAAATCCACAGAGCAGTGAGAACTAGGGAAACATCCACACTGTCAGACGCCCTGTGAATTCAGTGCCTCCTGGGAACTCTTGAATGGCATGGCATGGCCACTGAATTGGCTTGATAACTTAATAAACAAAAATAGATTTGAATTCTGTTAAGAGCCCAAGTCAGCCTCAGGCACTGAGGAAGAATACCAGCTTTGCCTATGAGATAAAACATGCCTGAATAACTGAGTTTCTCCCTCATTTTAATCTCAATTCCTGGTTTCGTGTGTACACAGAGCCTATTTAAAAAAAAAAAAAAGAGGAGTTGAGGGAAGCGGGAGGCATGAGGTGCTAAAGGCAATCATCTATCAAATGTCCCTTAGATACTTACAAGAGGCATTTTCCATTAAAGGGGTGGAAATGGGAGCACCTAATAGGGAAAGACGGAAGTGGGACGGTTACCACAGAGAAGAGAGCTCATATATGAATATGACCAAGGCATCTGCTAAATATGAATCAAGAAGTAAAATCTATGTTACTGAGTAGAACCTAGATTTTAATAGATGATTCAGATGAGTGTGTTCTTTTTTCTTATTCTTACTTAATTGCCTGTGTGGGCTGGGGAGCAAGTCCAAAAATAATAGCTAAAACCCCGTGGGTCATTGTAAATGAGTTTCTGCTGGTCAATTCTTGTGGTGACATGAAATTTCAACTTCAAACAAGGACAAGTTTTACAAAAATATTTAGTCTCAATCGAACAAAGCCTATCTGATGAAAATCACATATTTGCCAGTTCTAATTTTATTTGTATGTACAAACTATATTAAAGTGCAACAGCAGGTGTTTGGATTTAAGTAAGAACTTGTCTAAAATAATAAGGACAATAAAATTTCTTCCCAAGCTTGCCTGGTTGGTTTTCTTTGTAATACCTTTTTAGAGTGCTCATTTACATTAAATAGTATAGTATTTCAAGAAATACCAGGTAATGGTGTATTATTTTGGCAAAAAATGCAAGCATTACTGACTGAAAAACATTAAACAACATGGTGAATTTGGCATGCTGTTACAATGTGTGATATGGCAATGGAGACATTAATAATTCCTTTTTTAGAATTATTAACACCTAAATATCCTGTTAGACTCTCCCAGGCTCTGTACGGAGTGGGCTTTTTTGTTATATATGTGGAGGAAAAAGCCCTAAACACTATTGGACACACACACACACACACAGAGTCCTAGCTTCTAAACCATGCTCAGGACTCAGCTTCACACACACACACATACACACACACACACACACACACATTTGGCACCATCCAAATCCCATGGATGGAGGAGCCTGGTGGGCTATAGTCCATTGGGTCGCTAAGAGTCGGACACGACTGAGCAACTTTACTTTCACTTTTCACTTTCATGCATTGGAGAAGGAAATGGCAACCCACTTCAGTGTTCTTGCCTGGAGAATCTCAGGGATGGGGGAGCCTGGTGGGCTGCCGTCTATGGGGTCACACAGAGTGATACATGATTGAAGCGACTTAACAGCAGCAGCAACATGGAGCTGAGTCCTCTTGGACTGAGTCCTCGAACCAGATCACCTCATTGGCTGGTGGGCTCTGCTTCTCACCTATTCGGAGAGTTGCTTTGGGCATAGAAAAAGATTGGATCAATCAATCAGTAAGGGTCACGAAAATCAAGTCACATGACGAGAAACTTCTTCAGTTTCTTAAACTATGACTAAAAGTAGTAGCAGTTTGCCCCTAGAGTGCCATGGCCTCGTCTCATAGTTAAGTTATGCAAAGAATTGTTATGGAGGACACAAAAGTAAGAAGTCTCTACCTTCCTAGGGAAAGAAAGTCAAAGTCGCTCTGGTCATGTCTGGCTCTGTGCAACCCATGTACTATACAGTCCATGGAATTCTCCAGGCCAGAATATTGGAGTGGGTATTCATTCTCCAGGGAAATCATCCCAACCCAGGGATCGAACCCAGGTCTCCAAATTGCAGGCAGATTCTTTATGCTGAGCCACAAGAGAAGCCCACCTTCCTTGCAAGAAATTTCCTAGGGAATTTCAAACTATTAATAATTTGTCTTTAGATGGGATTTCATATAATTGTCTCACAGGAGTTTTGAGTTCTACTTCTGCCTTAACTTAGAGAAACTCCCTCCCTCAGCTATTCAGCACATTAAATAAGAAATGCTTTAAAATTAGGTGCTTTATTTAAACTTTCTTGATTATCACAGCAGGGATATATCACTTTACAAAGAAGACTGCATCACGGTTACATCTTAAAGATGAATAAAAGAATTTTGTAACTAATTCTCAATTTAAAAAGTGAAAAACAAATCTTTGTAAATTCACCTAAACCACATTCTTCCAATCAGCAAATTGGTCGTGATGTTAAATGAATAAACATATTCAATCAGAGAATGTTTACCTCTATCATCAAAATGGATATTTAACAGTCTTTTTTCCTCTCTTGGGGTTCCCAGGTGGAACTGGTGGTAAAGAACCCGCCTGCCAGTGCAGGAGACCTAAGAGAGGTGGGTTTGATCCCTGGATTGGGAAGATCCCCTGGAGGAGGGCATGGCAACCCACTGCAGTATTCTTGCCTGGAGAATCCTACGGACAGAGAAGCCTGTTGGCTACAGTCCATAGCGTCGCAGAGTCGGACACAACTGAGTGACTAACACGAGTGACAACACATTCACATGTTATGGCTGTTTTCTAATCCATTGCCACCACTGAGCTGTAAGCTCCTTGAGGCTGGGAATAATGTCTTCATTTCTGCAGCAGCAGGACCTAGTCAAGACCTAGTTCCAGATATGTTTGTTGATTGAATGAGTGCAGGTATTGCCTGGATTTCATTAAAAAATAAATGTCTTTTCAATAGTAATCAACATGTAGTTAAGCCATCTAATTTCAAAAGCATGCTAAATCGAAAAGTAACTTTCAAAGGAGCGATCAGCGTGCACAGAAATTCGACTGTAGAGGATGAGGTGAGGTAAGGATGAGGAACAATGAATGCAGTATGTGCCTTCTCAAATTCCATAACAGAAGGAAGAAAAAGGAGAGGATCATGGCACTAGGGAGGGTTGAGAGAGAAGACTGTGTGACTGGAACTTCAACAAAGCAGCATACTGAAAGGAAAGAGTAAATACAACAGAAGCGTTAAAGGTACAGGAAAAATAAAGGCTACTTTTGGAGAAAGATTCAGCAGGAGACAGGAGAGTAAAGGGTCAAGAATAAAAGAGAGGGTGAGAGGAACTGAAAGACTGGGACTGACACATATATACTGCTGACCCATAAAAACAGATGACTAATGAGAACATATTGTACAGCACAGGCAACCTGAATGGGAAGGAAGTCCAAAAGGGAGGGGACATGTGTATATGTGTGACTGATTCATTCTGCTGTACAGTAGAAACTATCACAACTATTCTTCGGTAAAAATTAATCTGAAAAGAATACAAGAGGAGAGAGGAGATGACCTTAGAGAGGAGAAGACACTCTTCCTTTCAGGATGAGGCTGACAGGAATAGAGATGAATTGCAAAAAGAATTCATCTAGTTCACACATAGACTTAAATATTATATAAGTGTAAATAGATGATATAGTAATACTGAGTACTCTGAGGAGCCATGAAATGTCACATGAACTGTAAATCTAACATTTTCATGGATTCTGGGTTCACCTTATTCTAAAAATGGTATTTTATTGCTGCCCTAAAAACAATAAAACTCTTCATTCATATACATGTAAATGTTGTTCTGGAACAACAGCTTTTAGTTTGTAGTTTTTCAAATTAGCTAGTAAAGTAATGCTCAAAATTCTCCAAGCCAGGCTTCAGCTATACATGAACCGTGAACTTCCGGATGTTCAAGCTGGTTTTAGAAAAGGCAGAGGAACCAGAGATCAAATTGCCAATATCCGCTGGATCAGTGAAAAAGCAAGAGAGTTCCAGAAAATCATCTATTTCTGCTTTATTGACTATGCCAAAGCCTTTGACTGCGTGGATCACAATAAACAGTGGAAAATTCTGAAAGAGATGGGGCTACTAGACCACCTGACCTGCCTTTTGAGAAATCTGTATGCAGGTCATGAAGCAACAGTTAGAACTGGACATACAACAACAGACTGGTTCCAAATAGGAAAAGGAGTACGTCAAGGCTGTATATTGTCACCCTGCTTATTTAACTTCTATGCAGAGTACATCATGAGAAATGCTGGGCTGGAAGAAGCACAAGCTGGAATCAAGATTGCTGGGAGAAATATCAGTAAGCTCAGATATGCAGATGACACCATCATTATGGCAGAAAGTGAAGAGGAACTAAAAAGCCTCTTGATGAAAGTGAGAGGAGAGTGAAAAAGTTGACTTAAAGCTCAACATTCAGAAAACGAAGATCATGGCATCTGGTCCCATCACTTCATGGGAAATAGATGGCGAAACAGTGGAAACAGTGTCAGACTTTATTTTGGGGGACTCCAAAAACACTGCAGATGGTGACTGCAGCCATGAAATTAAAAGACGCTTACTCCTTGGAAGAAAAGTTATGACCAACCTAGACAGCATATTCAAAAGCAGAGACATTACTTTGCCAACTAAGGTCCGTCTAGTCAAGTCTACGGTTTTTCCAGTAGTCATGTATGGATGAGCTGGACTATGAAGAAAGCTGAGCGCCGAAGAACTGATGCTTTTGAACTGTGGTGTTGGAGAAGACTCTTGAGAGTCACTTGGACTACAAGGAGATCCAACCAGTCCATTCTGAAGGAGATCAGCCCTGGGTGTTCTTTGGAAGGAATGATGCTAAAGCTCAAACTCCAGTACTTTGGCCACCTCACGTGAAGAGTTGACTCATTGGAAAAGACTCTGATGCTGGGATGGATTGGGGACAGGAGGAAAAGGGGACGACAGAGGATGAGATGGCTGGATGGCATCACCAACTCAATGGACGTGAGTTTGAGTGAACTCTGGGAACTGGTGATGGACAGGGAGGCCTGGCGTGCTGCAATTCATGGGGTTGCAAAGAGTCGGACATGACTGAGCAACTGAACTGAAATGAAAGCAAATATCGGTGCCAAAATTAAAACTTGTAAAATTCATTTATGATTATTTAAGCATAAAAATTTTAAAATCATCAGTTTATTTGCATATTGCTTCATGAGTTAATATACTAAAAAAATAGTTTCTATTGTGGCTTCCCTGGTGGCTCAGTGGTAAAGAATCCACCTGCCAATGCAGGCGACGTGGGTTTGATCCCTGTGTCGGGAAGAGCCCCTGGAAAAGGAAATGGCAACCCACTCAAGTATTCTTGCCTGAAAAATCTCATAGGACAGAAAAGCCTGGCAGGCTACAGTCCATGGGGTTTCAAAGAGTCAGACATGACTTAAGAGACTAAACAACAATATAGGTTTTCTCTGGTTAATTAAACTTGGTTAAAAGCAAAGCAAAAACAAAAGAGAAAGTGTTTTAGAATCACCCAGCCGTTGATAATTTTCCTAGTGAACTTGAATACACACACACACACACACACACACACAGCAACTTGGGAAAATGTTGCAAAATCAAACAAGACTTGGAAACCAAAATAACATGAATCAAATAGCCATCGGCTGATTTATTCCAGGGAAACCTTCTATTCATGTGGTGGCTTATTACCACCAGGATACATAATAAAGTGTTGCTGCTATAGTATGGAGAATAGCACACACCACACGGATGAAAAGTAGCAGACAAAAGTCCCATTCCTGTAGTAGCCAGCCTGAGCATTCCCAACAACAGCTTCCCAGCTTGGATGAAGGCAGTGAGTGTCTACCTTCCATCATAACCAAAGAGCTTGGATTTCTCAGTCATCTCATCCAGTTTCTTCAAGGTCAACAATAATTATATTCACATCCAATGGACAGAGGGCATCCCAGGTGCTCGTGGTAAAGAATTCACCTGCCAATGCAGGCGATGCAGGTTCGATCCCTGTGTTGGGAAGATCCCTTGGAGAAGGAAATGGCAATCCACTCCAGTATTTTGCCTGGAAAATTCCTTGAACAGAGGAACCTGGCAGGCTTCAGTCCATGGGCTCACAAAGTCGGACACAACTGAGCACGCACACACACTTCAGTGGACAGAAGGAAAAAGCAATCCTCTGGAAGGATAATCCTTGTAATTTCCACCTCTGGGCATTTAGAGATGACCACAGATAAGAAACACCAGAAACCCTGTGCAAGAGAGATGAGACAGTCAAAAGAGATGTGACTAAAGGAATCATTTCTAGAAAGAGTCTAGAGGTGTGCACTTCTGGCAGTAACTTGAGCTGCGCCACTCTAGTAAGTTCTTTAGTGATACCGTGCTGCCATTTGGCCCTTCAAGTATTGTAACTGGAGAGGATGGTTACCATCAAAGAGTATGGGGGAATGGAGCTGCCAGATAGACGGGTTTTTCCTGATAAAGCGGCAAGTTAGTGGTAGAAATGGCCATCAAATCTATGTGGAAAAATCTAGAAGCACCTACCAAGTTCTGCTACCAATACACAAAAGAGTGATTAATTACATCCAGTACTTTGGCCACCTCATGTGCAGAGTTGACTCATTGGAAAAGACTCTGATGCTGGGAGGGATTGGGGGCAGGAGGAGAAGGGGACGACAGAGGATGAGATGGCTGGATGGCATCACAGACTCGATGGACCTGAGTATGAGTGAACCCCGGGAGTTGGTGATGGACAGGGAGGCCTGGCGTGCTGTGATTCATGGAGTCGCAAAGAGTCAGACACGACTGAGCGACTGAACTGAACATTCTTCAGTAATCTTGGTGTTCAACAGTACTTTCAGGATGAAAAGCTAAAAGGCAAAGATGGTGGCACCATCAGGAGTCTGGTTTAGGGTTTATACCTCCCCAGAGCACGCCTTGTCCAGGACATAATGTGTATCTGTGGATAGGGTCACACCCAGCTAGAGATAGTTCAAGGCATATTTTTGCATACTGAACTAATTAAAAAATTCTCTTCCTATTATACTATCATCTATTCTCATTGTTTCAGATAACAGGATTTCAACTAGGAGACAACTAGGAGACTAGCTCTTTTTAAAAATCATTTTTAAAACAGTTACAAATAGGAAGATCCCCTGGAGGAGGAAATAGCAATCCACTCCAGTATTGTGGCCCCCAAATCCCCATGAACAGAGGAACTGGCAGGCTACAGTCTAAAGAGTGGGACACAACTGAGCATGCACAGCAACAGCCCCTTAGACGGAGAAAACACTGTAACAATAATCCAACATGGCGTTCAGATACACTCTATGAAATATCATCTGACTTGGCCTTCTGCTTCTGGCCAAGGAGAGATAATAGGGACCAGAATTACCCTCCTGTCTGAAACAATCAAGAAAACCAGGCAAAATACACAAACAGCAATTTTCATGATGGGTAGATATCAGCCAATCAAGGACAGGAATCCTGGAGAGCAAACAAGTCCTGAGTGTCCTCAGTTACGTCTGGAAGGACCCTGATCTGTTCCTTGGAGTAAGGAGATAGCTAAGAATCCCAGGAGACCAAGACCCTCAGTTCTGAGGTCAGACTTCCGGAGAGGAGGGCAGAGAGAGAGATAGAGAGAGAGAGAGAGAGAGAGAGAAAGAAAGAGAGAGAGAGAGAGAGAGAAAGAGAGAGAAAGAGAGAGACCCAGAGATCTGTCAGGGATGGGTATCCCTCAGGATACTGATCTGATATACATGAAGACTACGAAGGACAGGGACACAGCCGTCCAGGTGTCCCTCATTATCTTTGAGGAAATGGTTCCAGGCCAACCACAGATACCAAAAGCCACGGTTGCTCCAATCCTTTGCAGCTGACCATCCATATCCATGTCTGTAGAACCCAACTGGTATCTTCATTTCACTGGCTTAGCTACTTCATATAGAGCAGCTGGTTTTTGAAACAGGGAAAGAAAAAATATTTCAACAGGCTAGTAAGGACAAAAAAGACCCTCTAACTTAATCTCACTAAAACCAACATCTCTAAAGTAGGTCTATTCCTATCCACTGTATCACAACTCATTTATTGTTTTTGTTGTTTTGTTTCTGTAGGAATAACAAAGTCAGTATAGACAGTCTCCAGATATCCTGCACCCTGTTTCTCCTACCACTTTTATCTTACATTTATTAAAGTACAACTGTCACAATAAAACAATGTAGAAACATTATTACTAATTCAAGTCCACACTCTGAGATTTCTCCAGTTTTTCCTAATGTTCTTTTTCTGACAGTCACTTATTTGTACAGCCTTGACACTACTATTTCAGCGATGTTATGAACAGAAAATGCATCAAGCATGTGCTCTTTCAAATGAAAAGCTTTTAGTGTTACCCTCATTTGTAAAAAAGAGTTACACACATTAAAAAATACTGCTATTTCCAACGTAAACCTCCAAATGAAAACTACATATTCTGAGATGTACACACTCTTGTAAAAGAATAACTTAGAAGACACTTAGGACTCTGGCAAAGATGTGGGGGATTTGGGTTCCCCTAGTCCCACTGGTCCCTCCTCTAAGGGCTTCAAACTGCTCTCCTAGCAGATTTGGAAATTTTAGGATCAAGTACTTCAGAGCCCCTCTACTGGTCACTGCTCACCCTGCAACCTCATTTTGGTTCATTCTTGACAATAGCAATCTCCCTGAAAATATCTCCTTCCACCAAGGGAGGGCAGTTTTCACAGCACCATGCTAAATGCCACATAAGCACAAACAATGTCCTAAAGGTGAGAATTTATACACTGAAAATAGTTTCCCACTCTGCCACACATAATGTGGCAAATTTGAAAAATGTTAAAGTAATAATCAGTAAACCACCACCAATCACAGCCAAATTCAAGACAACTGACTCCAAAGATGCGTTAAAGGACACTGACTACAGTAAAATGATCTTTTCATAGATTTTATTTTCAATTTAACAAGTCAGGAAAAGATATAAACTTAAAAAAATTATAATTTAAAAAAAAAAAAACTAAACTTTCAATAGGTGAAGACATCAGAAAAAATTCCTAGATCAGCAACTTTTGATTTCCTCATGTATTTTACTCATGTGTATCAGTTTCAAAAACACTTTACTTTACTTAGATCTCTGCCTCACCTTTCTCCTCTTTCGCTTTGGCCTAAGACATCAGAATGCATGCTCTAGAACAAAAATTTGGGGGGAGGAGGCATAAATTATTAACAAGAATGATATCATACCAAGTATCTTCACCCAACCACAATGGAATGAAATGACAAATCAGTAACAGTAGGAAAACTGGAAATGTAACAAAAATGTAAAAATTAAACAACAAAATAGTGAGCGACTGAAAGATCAAAGAAGAAATCACAAGAGATTAAAAAAAAACAAAAAACCTCGAGAAAGTGAAAATGTAAACACAACGTATCAAATTTACAGGAGGCGGTGAAAGGAATTAAGAGGGAAGTTCAAAGATATAAATATGCACATTAAAAAAGATCTAAAATCAATAACCTAACTTTATACCTTAAGGAATCCGAAAAAGGAGAATAAACAAAATGCAAAGTGAGCAGATGGAATGAAACAATAAGATTACAGCAGAGATAAACAAAATAGAGAACAGAAAAACAACGGGGAAAAAAATCCAATGAAACAAACAGTTTTCTGCCACAGTTGGGGGTTTGGGGAAGCAGGCGCAGGCCGACCGGGCATCCCTGCGGGCAGGAGCCACCTACGCTGTCCAGGGGCTCTCACTGTTGTCACGTGAGGCCCAGTCCGGTGGGTGGGAGCTGCCGCATTTACAGCTGCAGGATGCAGTTTGTTGTATCCTCTTCAGGGACCCTGTGAAGAGTGGGAGCAACTAATAACAGAGCCTGCCCTGGAGGTGGACTCAGCCGTTCCCCGCTGGGCAAGGGCTGAACTTTCTTGAGCGCCCTAATGAAACAGAAGAACGAGGAAAAGGAGATGAACAGAAAAGGCCAGGCCCCTACTGGGTCAAGGGAACCCAAGGATTTAGCACCCGCCTTTCTTAGATCTATAGAGAAGGGTTATTTACTAGAGAAAGGCTTCGACTCTCCCAATAGAAGGAGGACAGAATGAACAGAGGGCAACACAGCTGGGCCCAAGCTAGGCTTAGGCACCAACTCCCATCTCCTTTTGTTAAATTTTCTCAAGCAAATTCAAAACAAAGTGAAATTGATTCTCAGTTTATTGTAAGTCTTCTTTTTACAGTGTTAAGTTTCCAAAAGGTCAAGGCAGTTTTATCTCTTAAATAACATGTCAATCATATAAAACAGCCAGAACCAATGTAGAGAAATATATACAATATAATACACTAAGTATTTTCAATATTGTTAATTGGATTTTTCATATTAAATTAAAAGAGGCTATTCTGATTTACAATGTCATTTCTCTCGTTAAAATTAAACCTGTCAAAGACATAATGTACATTTTTCTTTTACAAAACCAGCACAGCAGCATTAATAAAACTGCTTATGATTGTAATTTTTATTTTTCTATAATACAACTGCACCCGTGTTACAAAAACAAACAAAAAAGGCATTGCACTAGATGGTTTGAATACTGCTTAAGTCAGTATGTTAACACTTGAGGAATAACGAATGGCCTAGTCTGTTTTATCACCAGGCTCATTCACAAGGGTTTGTACTCTGCTAGCTAAAGCAAACTGTCTGTATAGGTAGATAACTTTCCTCGGCAGTTTTATATAAGTCCACCATTAATGGGTAAAAAGCCAAGGAGAAGCTAATGCCACAAAAACCAATACAACCCTACTAATTACTATACCAAATAAAAGCCAAAGCTAGAAAACCACTCACTTGCTGAATCAAGGGAACAATTATAAGTAGAACATTCTGTATGAAAATTTGAGAATCTATAAATTTAAAACATTCAATAGACTACAAAAGGGCTTGCAATAGTTTATTCCCCTTGTATTTCTCAGGCTTGGGTGAAAAGAAAAAAAGGAAAAGGAAATCCTTTATATTTTTAGTTCTGATGGCATTAAAACAGTTTATATCTGTAGATAAGATTTTTATACAATGCAACATGTTTACATAGCTTTCTTGTGCCACTATAAACTATTCTCAGAATGTGTTTTTTATGCTACAGAGGAAAGTATTAAGATTCCTTCCTCATTCTTAATTTTTCAGCATCAAGGTTCTCCAGGCCTCAGTGGGGAATTCAACAGAGGTAAACAGTCACTCAGAACCTAACACTGAGTATACAGTATTCGAAAAGCCTTATATATCTGGTAGTGGCCTAAATAAGAGCAGCAGGAGGCCAGGTATACAGTTATACCACTCATGACAATTAAGTTTTATATTTTCCCTTCATTAAGACAGTTTTAAATGGACAGATTACCCTTGAAAGGAAACAAGTATTGCTTCAGATTACATTACATTGGAATTTTTTAGCCACAAAAATACCTAAGCAACAGCAGTACTTAAAAAAATAATAATTGGTTCTTCAAGTCATGGGCAAGGAAACCACAATCAAGAAGACACATTATTGTCAAGACCTATTCCAATGGAGCATACAAGCTGTACATATGGTATTGAGACTAAAACAGAGAAACAATCTGATTGCATCTGGGGGAAGACACCTGCTCCTGGAAGTGTTCCTGACTAGAGGTGTGAGCAACGGATAGGGTAAACAACCCTAAGTATCCTGACACAAAAAAATGAACAGAGACACAAGACATGTTCACACTCGAAATGAGATGCAGTATCCATTGTTCCTGGACACGAGAGGAGTGAATATCTCCACATCTTCCAGTCCTGGACTGGTCTTTGACATTAAAACCAACATCAGGGCTTTATATTGTTCAAAAGGCACACCATATGTTTAAAAAAAAAAAATGCTTGTCATCAGATCAGTCAGAAGTCCTTGGTCAGCTTGTTTCTAGTGCAAACCATGTCTCTAATAAGCACCAACCAACACACTAATGCTTCCATTTTCTCAAGTAAACTTTCCAAAAGTTCCTATTTCATAAACTTAAGTCTCTGTAACTGGAATGTATCCAGATTTTTTCTTATTATGTGGAAGTTGCAAAAGAAACACGCTACTATGGGAAGCCTGAAAGAGCAGAACCCTTACAATGTTATAAATCCCCAAATCAGCCTTATTATGGAAAGAAGCCAAGAGAAAGTATCTGGGGTTGTGTTGTTAGCCATAGTTTAGTACTACTTCTGATCATTTTTTAAACAAACAAAAACTATTAAACAAGGAGTTTCTTACTAAGAATACCTTATTTCTTAACTTTTCTCAACAGTCAGAACTGGCCTAGAAATTTGTACAGAAAGTTAGAGAACAGAATGTCCATATGAAAAACATCTTAATTTTATAGATGCTACATAAATCACTAGCTATACCTATAGTATACTGTAACACACTACAGGTCCTTTACCTCTACAAAGAACAGGTGAGTGCTTCCCTCGCCCAATTTCTTGGATCAGGCCTAATTTTTCTTTTTAGATTAAAAAAAATCTTCCATTAATAATTATCCCTCTGGGGATTTAGTCATTTTAGACTTATTTAGTAATATCTCCCTGAAAGTGGGAGAAAAACCTAAACTATGAGCATGTGCAGACAAGTGCAATTCTGTGTATTGCTTGCACAAAAGTTGTAAACGGGCTTAAAAAACAGCTCCAGAAAAAGGCCTGAAGTTAATGGCTGTGGCCTCCTGTCACCCACAGACAAGAACTTAAAAAATATCAAACATACTTGAAAACAGGGCAAGATACAGAACACGACAGGATTCCCAATTTAAGTCAAATTCCTCAGCAGAACAAGAACAGCTTGCATCCATCTCTTTAACTGGCTCTTGACAGAATAATTCAGAATTATTTAAAAGTTTCAGAAATTCTGATAATAGGCAAACATTAAATTGTTACACAAGAAACACAAGAAAAATTCACCAGCTCTACCAATCCTTTCCAGATAAAGAATGTATCCAATGTGAGGCCAGGAGAGTCACAATCTATGAGACACTGTTTGCTTAGGGGATTGTCAGCAAACATGACAACAACCCATTGTTCAACCAATCTCATCTCCAACCATACATTTATTCTCAAATGAATCTAGATTTCAGCTTATGTGAACAAAATACTTGTGCAATTTCCCAGCCCACGGTTAGCTAACTTGTAGGCATCAAAAACCAAAGTACAAATCCATGGAGTTCAACCCTTCAGCTACAGATGGCCTACCCAACCTCAGAACTGAAAGGCCTCTGCACACTGTGGTGACTGTGACAAAGAAATAGAACATGTAGCTGACTTGTGGTCCTTTGGTTCCAGGCTCCCTTTTCCTCCTGGTCCATTTCAGAGTACGTGCTTCATTTCAGCAGTTCAGACCCAAGCCTGTCCAGTGGTCTGGCACCATCAGGAAATATTTGTCCATGGCTTCACAGAATCTAGTCCTGTACAACTCTGGAGAGACCACGGTCGGCATTTTACCTAGGATCACAAAAGGGTAAAGAGAAAAAAAGGAAGCTGTTACATAACTGACCAGACCACTGACTTCGACAGCTATGTTCTTTCATGTAAACGAACATAAAATGCCATGTCCTGTAAACACACACACTATGACGGGCTCAGAAAAAAGGGAGGATGTGCTCACTGTGCGACATGACAGAGGACAGGTCCTTCCTGGTAGGACTTTTTTCTTTTAAAAGACGCTCCTGCCTGGAAACGAGAGGAGACTGAAAGCGCAGCTGGTGCTCTCAGTGCTCAGAGAACTCAAGGGACTTCAAGCGTTAAGTCAGGACAGTCTCCTGTTCAGGAACTCTGGCGTTTCTTTCCTTTAACTTTTCATTTTGAGAACCTCTGGTGTCTTAACAGAGTTTCCCAGCTGATGCAGTGGTAAAGAGGCCACCTGCTAAAGCAGGAGGCACAAGAGAGGTGGATTCGATCCCTGGGTCGGGAAGATCCCCTGGAGTAGGAAATGACAACTCCAGTATTCTTACCTGGAGACTCCCATGGACAGAGGAGCCTGGCGGGCTACAGTCCAGGAGGTCACACAGATTGGACACAACTCAGCATGCAGCAGGTACCGCATCGTAACACATATTTAAGATCCCATATTTCCCCTTTTAAACAATTCCTTTTATTATTTGATCATTTTGGAAATGATGATAAAGTCAAAGATAACCAGTTATGTTTTATAATTTTTTCTGAAGTATCCATTTGTTATATGTTAACTGATGAGGAAGATAATGAGAACAGTTTAAAGAGTAAACAGAACAAAAATTCTGCTCACCTTGTCCTCCTAAAATTCCTGTTGATTTCACAACCATCTCAAGCTTTTTGTCCCAGGTAAATGTTCGGATATAATCTGTTGCAGGGGGTGAGATTAGCAGTAAAAGCTCTCTTAATAAATATAAGCAGATAACAATCACAATTACCACTGCTATTACTTCTACATTAGTTAACATTGAGTGCTGCCAATATTGTAGATGCAGATAATATGCCAAGGGCTGTCCTAAGGGCTTTTTACCATATTAATTCTTCCAAACCTCATAACCACCTCACAGGCCTTCATCGTAAGTAAATTCCTGAATACATATACTTTTGATAATGAAAATGGAAATGAGAAATATGAATAAAAGTACTAGAACAGAAAAACTATTATTTTTAAAATTTCAAACGAGTTTGTGAAAACATTCAATAAGCTATTAATACACCAGGTTCTGTATAGTCTTCAAAGATTACTCTGGCTTCAATCATGAACCGCACATAAGACATGCTCACTGACCTACCTATAATTCCAACTACTAGCTCATTGCTGGTATCATCTCGCCCAACTAGCAAAGAATAGTCTATAATGAGGTGGCTAGAAAGGAAGTGGGAGTCGCTCCGGATCGAGGCTCTCAGCACAGCTTTGGAATGAGAACGGATATACAGAGGGTTGTCTCGAACCATCTTTAAGAGATTTTCATCCAGAAGAACGACATCACAGCTCTCTTTCCCGGTGTCGGTTTTTACATTTCGATTCCTAAGTGAACCCTTCAAGTCAAAAACCTAGCAGAAAGAAAATTCTCTGTCATTATGTAAGTTACTACAAATGGTTAATAAATACAATTAAATTTAAAAGGTAGAAAGCTTCCTTGTAGCCACTATCCTTATAAACACTTTAACATTTAACTTGAAAATTTATAACTTATGTAAGTCACTGAATGCATACATTGTAATTGTATAATACAAAAAGCACATGGTGATATAACTGTATCATATGAAACTAATAACTAGGTTCCCAAATATTCAAATATGTCAGAAATATACTGACCCATTTAATCAACTATAAGAAACACTAACAAGTAACTCCAAAAATATATTGCTGAATCATAAAGCAGTTTGAAAAACAGATGTAAACAGTCTTAGGAAATTTCAAGTTTTGATATCAAAACTGTGCAATTATAAAGGACAATGCAGAAACAACAGCATATTTCTAGGAATTCTAGACAGTAGGAAAAGCAATGCTAGTCAGGGGACTTGGGAACTAGACCGGTGGAACCTGAGGTGTATCCTACAGACCACTGCTAGTCAGTTGTTCCTGACTCAAGATGAAAGGGAAGCTGGTGCCAGAATGTAAACTGATTACATCATTAAACCTACAGTTTAGTTCAGCAGCTGCTTTTGCTATAGCAAGACTTTCTCAATGAAGAAAGCAGTACATTAAATTACATTCTAAAAAAAAAGAATTACATTCTCGTACAAGATCCTAGCTCCACAGACTGGAAACAGTTCAAAGAACAGCACATTGAAGAGCACTGTTCTAGAATCTAGACCAACTTCAATTCTAGGAAGAGCTGTGAGACCTTGATAAAGTCCTCAATTCCTCTGAGCCTCAGTTTCTTCATCTTTAAAATGGCCAGACCCATTGGATCTGCCTTCTTACTCTATAATTCTGTGTTTCTAGGATATTGGTTATGTTAAATTTTAGGACCAGACCACAATGCTGCTGCTGCTAAGTCGCTTCAGTCGTGTCTGATTCTGTGCAAACCCATAGAGAGCAGCCCACCAGGCTCTGCTGTCCCTGGGATTCTCCAGGCAAGAGCACTGGAGTGGGTTGCCATTTCCTTCTCCAATGCATGAAAGTGAAAAGGCAAAGTGAAGTCGCTCAGTCGTGTCCGACTCTTAGTGACCCCATGGACTGCAGCCTACCAGGCTCCACCGTCCATGGGATTCTCCAGGCAAGAGTACTGGAGTGGGGTGCCATTATTCCTCTTTATTCTTTCAGTAACTCAGAAGTTAACACTGACCTAGTAACCAAAGTTTAATATTTACTATCAAATACCATGTATTCTCTAATCATCATGTTCAGGAACCAGAAGAATGAAGGGATCCAGCAGCTAAATAGTTTGTGTGGTTCCTTATCCTTACCTGTGCCATCTTTCTCCCATAGAAAAGATTTTCCATGACAAGGAGATCTAGCTTCTTCTCAGTGTTGTTCTGAGAATTCTTATAACCAATTCTGTAAACTCCAAGAATCTTGGCCAATGCAGTAGGCCTCTAATTCAGCAAAAGTAAACAGATACAAATGAATGTACATGCAAAATAGAAACAGACTTAAGAAATATAAAACAAGCTTGGGCTGCCAACACAGAAGGAATGGGGGAGGGACAGATTTTTTCTATGAGAATAACAAACTACTCTGTAACAAACAGAAAAGCAATAAGGATATGTCATATATTAACACACAGGGAATTATAACCATTATCATATAATCATAATGAAGTATAATCTGCAAATACTAAATCACTATTCTGTATACCTGAAACTAATACAATAGTGTAAGTCAACTATATTTTTAAAAAGGATTATTTATAATTTAATATCAATATCTGGATTATTCATGTATTATCCAGACATGATTTTCTATTAATATGGGTCAGGAGACCTTAAAAGATATTCTGAATCTATGAAGCAAGAAAAGTAGCAATGCTAATAAAACTATTAGATCTTTAACATTCTCCCAAGGGATAATCCTTCACAATTTCTAAAATTCACAAATTTTATTATGACATAATTTTTCCAATAAAAGGCAACAAACCAATACATGGGGAAAAAAATCTACATGACTCCTTCATATTCTCACTGGAAGGGTCTCTGTTTAATGACAAGTGGGCAAACTACACATACACACACACACACACACACATAGGGAAAAGTTTGAAATCCCTGCCTTCCGCCACACCTCAAAAGCACAATTCTGTTCACTTATTACCATAGAGAAAACGGCCCTTAGGACTTTCAGGAGGTGAAATGGACCAATAAACTCTAGTTACAGATCAGGGTTTAGGTTTCTACCTTTTGCTGAACGGCATTTGTAATGTAATTGAAGTAATGTGGTGCGAAGTCAAGGAAAGACTGGACTTCCAGACGAGGCATTTGCTTCAAAATAAATCTGTCGTCTAAAAGGCAAAAATTTCACGTTTATTCAGTTGCGATATATACTGAGGTAATCTAAAATAAATCATTCTAAGAATCCTAAATGACTTGCTCACTTCATGTTTTGAAGGAATATTTTTAATATGATAACACTGAGAAGATTTTGATCAGAACATAGCTCTCAAGCTGAAGGTTTGGAAGGGCTTCTGCGAATGTATATAGTCAAGAAAACTCTACATTTGACAGCTGCACACTTGAAGTCATAGCTAGATGATGTACTTTTTAAAACTACCAAGAAAAATGTTACAGACTCCTTTGTTAGCAATCCAGCCACTAACAGTTATGAAAGTGCCTAACAAGCACATCTTTCCTGACGCATTTTTCAAGTAACTGTACTTTCAGTGAGCACGGAGAACTCAAACATGTAGTACAAATGGTCAAAATCCGCTGTATACTTCTGCAGGTTAAGAACTTGGCCTTCCAGTTTTCAAGTCAAATGTTTCAATTTTTATCTTTCCCCCATCAGCTCTGAGGTACCTTGTGAGTTTTCTAGAAGTTCTCTGTTACTATTTACATGTGGAAAACTCGGGACTAGAAAGAATTTAGCAGGGATTTGATCAATACTTGTCTTTCATTATACACTGTACACCATGTATTTTTTCTATGTTCTTCTTTCATCCTCTCAAGCATAAAAAGAAAAACACGTTTGCTAAATGACACATCACATTACCTCAGTTCAAAGGCTTCATAAATTATCCGAGGGAAAAAAGATGGATGCTGCTTAATTAGCAAATGACCAAAAAGGCCTTGGAGAAGGAAATGGCAACCCACTGTAGTATTCTTGCCTGGAGAAATTCTTGCCTCCAGTATTCTTGCATGGAGAGAGGAGCCTGGCAGGCTAAGTCCGTGGGGTCACAAACAGTCAGACATAACTGAGCAACTAAACAACGGCAGCAAAAAGGCCCACCTTCAGTAGCGTAAAAGGCAGCTCCTGATTTGCCTCCTCGGGCCTGCCACGGGGAAGAGTGAGAAAGGGAACGAATGAAATCTTCTTCACTGCTGCCCAGAATCACTTCTCGCATCTTATGAAACTCTCCCGCATAGTAGAGCCGACAGTAAAACTTGGCGTTGGCATCCGAAAATTCTATAAACAGAAATGTTTTTAGAAAAAACCTCTTCTGAATCAGAAATATCTTTTCCTTCTTGCCCACTCCCCACCCCCACACCAAATGCAAGCATTTAATTTTCTCCATGATAATATTTTTCATGTTAAGTCTACTACATCCCTGTTTATCACTATTCTGTTATCTTCAGGAAGGATTAAGAGAGTACCTTTAGGACCACCCTTACATATTTCTAGAAAAAAAAAAAAAACAAGACTCAGTTCTAATTTTATGCTGGTTACTGCATTCTCATCGTTGTATGGTTACCTCTTAAATTTCACTGTGTTACTATTCTGGGTAACAAAACATGTACACACAATTCCAGATGCCTTGGTAAGGTACTGTGGCTCTAAATTATACAGGACCAAATTATTTAAACTTTAGACATCTAATTAAATTGAAATTTATAAATTAAATTACATTTAAATTAAATTTATAAACAGATTTCCTTTTAAATTAAATAATGTATACTTTATAAACTAAATCTAGATGAAACAAATGCTCATCAGCACAGACTTAGTATTCAAGAGATAGGATATTTGTCTAGTGTGAAGCTAGGAGTTTCAAATAATGGAGTTGTTCAATTATAGTCCTGGGTCCCCAAACCAGAGATTTATCTCATACTTACGAAGCTCCACATGAGGATTTGTAAGTTGTTTCTTCTGTGTATCTCCTCCATCTACTTCATCTAAAAAATTCAACATCATTAGTAAAGCCAAAGTTTTAGGCAGTTATCAGTTTATTTTGTGTGTTCTTTTTCCCTGATACAAACTAAAAACTAAGCCAATTAGTATTATCCTAGTCAAGCCATGTGCAAGCAAGCATCATGTGTTCAATTAACTGTAAATTATTACAATAAAAATGTATGTACCTTTTGAAAGATCAATTTTTAGATTAAAAATCAGAGAATTCAGATTGAAGAATAATTTTTCTTAAAGTTGAATAATTCCTATGATAGCAATAAACTTACTCAATTCTAACATCAAGACTTTCTGTGGTTATTTTACCATAGTTTATGACCAGTTTTCCCTGTGTATAAAGTAATGCTTTCCCATTATTCTGAGATGCTTTCTTTATCATACACTAAGATATATGTTCACTATAGAAAATTTACTAATATTTACATCAGAGCTGTTTTGTTTGACTAACGTGTCTGGCACACATTGCCAGACAATTATTGTGGAGTTGTAATATATTTTAACTCTAATTACTGTAAAATTGTAATATATTTTAACATCTAGAAGAACAAGTCATCCTCTAAGTTTCTCATTTCAAAATTATTTTTTCAAAGCACCAATGCCTTCTAAGGATCACAGCCTACAGAATACTAAACACAGATCTTAATTATTAATGAAAACGTGTCATGCAATTTCTATTTCTTAAACTACTAATTCATGCTGTAATCCAGGGGTTGCCAAACTACTCCTCTAAAGGGCTGGATGGTAAGTATTTTACTCAGTTGCCACTACTCAACTTGCCAATATAATGGGAAAGCAGCCAGACAGTAAGTAAATGAAAGGATGTGTCTGTGTTCCACCACAACTTTATTTACAAAGACAGGTCAGCTTAGTTATCTGACTCCTGGTCTAACCCTGTATTCAAACACCATCAGGTAGATGTATTTTTTTTAATACCTAAATGAAGGTGGGTATCAGTAGCTCCCACCTTACAGAGACTGGAGAAGAAAGGCGATGTCTGAGAGGGCAATGAGATGACCTCATTTGAACATATACTGTGAGCTACACAGTGAGACAGATGTGTAATGTCACTTAGTCCTCAGTAAACCTTGGAAGACACTGCTTTTCCACTTTATCGATACAGCAAGTAAGGATTTCTGATTCCTCCACTCGGTGAGAACAGTGATACCTGAAACCAGCTGGATTCTCCCAGCACCAGGCTTTTCCCACTCTACCCCACCACGGTGTGAGAAGAGCGGGAAGGCCCTGATTTCTGCAGTAGAAGCATCTACTTAAAGCTGTAAGAAACATAACCAACTGAAGTAAGTAAACTGAAGCCTAAAACAATCACATGGGTCTCCTTCAACACACCTTGAGGCTCAATGCCTTGATTCTCCGTCCCCTCCTTGCCCGTCTGCCCCACTTGGTAGTAAGCACTATCTGCTCCACGTAAGGTCTCTCTCTTCTGGGAAGAGAGGTCAGGGCTTTTCCCTGCTGTCCCTCGGAAGAAGGACAGCATTCCAGAAGCCTTTTTGGCTAAAAATAAGAGGTAACATATTAAGTATAGGTCACTGCACGTAGAAAAATAAAAATTTTCAATTCATTCCTGTGTAAGCAGTAACCATTATATGAAAGTAATAAATAAGAGTAACACTGATGGATTCATTTACACAGATTATTATTCCATATGGTTTATGGGGGCTTTAGGGGGGCAATCAAGCACTCTTATTATCAAAAACAGAAGAAAAGCAATGTTCAGATAGCTACATATCAAAATGTGAGAAATAAATATAGAGAAAGACTTTAAAAAATTTCTTTCCAAGGCTGTCATAGTATCTGAAGCAACAAGTTTAAGATAGGGCTAGGTTCTTATAGTATCACAGTACAGCTCATTTAACTAATACAGAACAGTATTCCAAGCTACGAGGATTCAAAGTTAAAAGTAACATATTTATATCATCTATGTTCCTATATTTTAACACAGCAAAATATATAATTTGAGTTTTAGCATTTTTCAAAAATAAGTAGTACAGGATGACGAAAGTATCACTAAAGCTTGCTCTATACTTTTATTCTTCCTTTTGCGCTTCATCATATCATTAATGATCCTAATTTGGGGGTAGCCTTTCCCTCCTCCAAGGGATCTTCCCAAGCCAGGGATCTAACCAAGGTCTCCTGCATTGCAGGCGGACTCTTTACCAGGTAAGCCCACGAACACTGGAGTGGGCAGCCTATCCTTTCTCCAGCGGATCTTTCTGACCCAGGAACTGAACCTGGGTCTCCTGCATTGTAGGCAGATTCTTTACCAACTGAGCTTTCAGGGAAGCCCTTTGTACATTTACCATTAACAAAATCCACACCAAATCTCAATCATTAAGTGCTTAGGGTGGCAGCCACTATCACAGCCTCCTCAATATCCAATCTCACTTTGCTCCTTGCTAACAGAGCTCCAATTTTCTTTAGGGCAGCAGGATGCAGAGTCCCAGGAAAATAATCATTTGTATAAACTGGCCAGGACAATGATGTCACTACTTTCTCAGTCTCCTTTGCAGGAAAGGGTGGCCATGAGGCTCAGTTCTAACCAATGAGACTGAAAAGGAAAGGGAATTTCCTAATGAAAGGGAAGAGCAGAAGCCTGTACCTCCCTTTCTTCTGCCTCAGATGCAGACATTAGAGTGGGACATCTCTGACCTTGAGTAAAATTTAAGAGAAATCAAAGAGAAACTAACCCCTGTGTTGTCATGACAAAGCCACGTAGCTGAATCAGTGCCAGCAACTGCCCATTTGCAGATGTTGCTATTTAGAAAAATAAACTGTCCTCTGTTTAAGCCCCAGTAGATTTGAGTTTTCTGTTCAGTTCAGTCACTCAGTTGTGTCCGACTCTTTGCAACACCATGGACTGGAGCATGCCAGGCTCCCCTGCCCATCACCAACTGGGTTTTCTGTTACTTGTAGGGAATATTCCTAACTGACAAAGTCAAAGAAACACAACTTCAAATCTCTGCTCCCCACTACCTGTGTAACCTTAAGCAAAGTGCTTAATCTAAGTCTTAACTTACTTTCTGAAAAATGGAGATATGTCAAATATGGGGTTATTGTAGGAATTAAAGAAGATAAGACATGAAAAGTTCTTTTCACAATGCCAACAATGCTGCAAAAACAAACAGACAAACCAAAAAAACTGATGTTATATTTCTTATGTTGCACGCTTTAACCTGAAAGCTCTAGCCAAGAAGGCCGATCCTCCTCCTTTTTGCATGGACCTTCTTTTTGCATGAAATGCATTTCAAACTCAAAAACTTAAAAATCAAAGAAAAGTGAAAGATATACAAAAGAAGATACATAAAAATTTTACATCCATATTATACTTCAAAGATCAGAAATAACAAATCCTTGCCAGATGGCTCTTCTTATTTAATGTGTTTTCTTCTTCAAACCACAATTACAAACAAAAGCACTTCTCCATTTGTCATCTTACTTGGCTGTGGTTCTGCTTCTACTGCACGGTTTGTCTGTCCTCCACTGATCTCAGGTAATCTAATTGGGCTGCTACTCTTCGGTCTGCTGTCTGAAGTACTAAAATGAGAAACAGAAGAAAAGCTGGTTTTATATGATTCAGACACAAATAACAAGTATTCTAATTCCTGTATTAATCTACTTCCCACCTAACCCCACCTACAATATCAGAAATCTGGTTCATAATTTATATAAACACAGGTTCGCATGGAAGAAAAGTCTTGAAATGTATACTAGACTCTAAAGAAAAAGAAAAATGTTAACGCTATAAGAGTATAGGGTCTTAAAATATTTTTCTCAGGTCTTCAGAACTATATTATAGCACCAATAAGTCAATGATGACAATTATGACAATTTCTGTCTCAAATACCTAAAATAACAAAAATACTTAAAAGAGCTGGTTTGGCAGAGGTTTGCTTTCTTTTTTAGCTGCTAAGATATTTAATTATTATGGAAAATTCTTAAATTATTCAAAGTACAAAGCCAGGCAGTAGTTTACCAATTTCAGAAGTTAATATTTTTTAAATGAAAACAGCAAAGAGAACTTAAAAACAAAAAATGTAAATATGCAATACACTTTGAACTTCTATGACAATTATAAGAAAACTGTAACCTAGCGGACTTTTTAAGGTCTTTTGCTATACCTGAATTTTGTTTTGTCAATTACTGGCTAAAAAATGAGTGGCACTGCTTATATTCTAGAAACTTTTACATCAACAATAAGCCGTAATGAAACTGAAATAGGAACACCTAGAGAATGATATAGTTCAGTTAAAATAAATTTTCCTCAATCACATATCACCTGTTTGTTGGAAGCCCTTCTTCAGCACTGTTCCGCTGCGTGGCTTTGGACAATTCCTCTAAGGCATTCCGGTATTCTTTACAACTTAGGATAGAAACAGATTGAAATATGTTAAACATTAAGGTCTTCTTTTAAAGTGAATCATATGCTTTAGAATAAGCTTTGCATTATTAGAACACAAACATTATAAGCATCCACATTTAATGTACTTAGACAAATACATTAAACTAACTAAAGTTATCAAGTAGAAACTTCATGAAGAAAATCAATATGATCACCAAAAAATAATACAAAATATAATCCAACATGCCAGCCAGAATTAATATTCTAAACAATGACTGTGAAGGCCTCCATACTACCATTTAGATTAAATGCCTTCAGGGGTTGAATAGCTAATTGAAAAGCATGAAATTTCACCATTTAGTGTAAGAGACAGGAAAGGGACTTGAGAGTGTTTTGCAACTTAAAAGTACCACATTTAAGAAAAAAAAAATTTTGGGGGAGGGGGCGGTTACCCTGTCCAACAAATCCAACCAGCAGCCTGGGAACTCTGATTTAGATAAATCAGATGTGAACATGTATAATTTTTTCAAGATATTAGAAAAAGGTGATATCAACTAGAAAACCTGCTTCCTAACAGTACAAAACACATATTTTTTTTTAATTTTATTTTTACTTTATTCTACTTTACAATACTGCATTGGTTTTGCCATACATTGACATGAATCAGCCATGGGTGTACACGAGCTCCCA